>JAOCZM010000252.1:0-130794 GCA_026122235.1 Vinca minor | reverse complement strand
TATGTACTAGCTGCAAATTTGTTAGGAGTAAAAGAAGAAATTAGTGTTACGGAGAGGGAAAGACGATGGGGGAGGGAATAATGGGAGATGATTGGATTTTTTTAAACTATTAATTAGCACATGGGGAGAGAATAATGGGAGACGGTTGAAATTTATTGTCGTATCCGTGTTCGAATTTGGGGAAGTGTCCCCGTATCTTTTATTTTAGATGTTTAAGTACCTGACACCTAAATACATACCCGTATCCAACACCCGTACCTGAGTCTGCCTCTATATACTCTGATCTGCAGAGCCGCCTTCTTTTTCATCATGGTTTTTAGTTCTCAGATGCATTGTCAATTTATTTCTTTATGTAAAGCTCGTCTTACTGCGATGATCATTTCACACTATATAGTTAATTAAATAACCCTGTGCTCCTAAATAACATTATTGATTTTTATTTTTCTGTCACAGACACTTTCCCTCTTTCTTCTGGGAGCATATTACACTTTCTGGGATGATATACCGGCTGTGGCTGTTGTTGGGCTGCTTGTGTATGTTGGATGCTATCAGGTATTCAGTTTCCTCATTGTTTTGATTATGAAACAAATTGTGATGGATCATGGAGCTGTGTCTAGAGTGGACTTGTCTTTTAGTTCCACGAGTTCTTATCTAAGAGAAGCGATTGTGGGGCGGGGAGGAAGAAGTAATTTACTTTGTGCACTAACTTCACTAATTGTTTGTGTTGCAGTTATCATTTGGTCCAATTGGTTGGTTAATGATTTCTGAAATTTTCCCACTACGTCTAAGAGGCCGAGGAATGGGTATAGCAGTTTTGGTGAACTTTGGTTCAAATGCACTGGTGACATTTGCATTTTCTCCTATGAAGGTGCTCAGAATTGTAGTTTTTTTTTCATTCTTAACTGCTGTTATTATGTAGTTGGAGCAAGATTTACTATTTGCTATTGCAGGAATTGCTTGGAGCTGGAATCGTATTTTTCATCTTTGGAGGCGTTGCTGTTCTCTCTCTCATTTTCATCTTCTTTATTATACCAGAAACCAAAGGGCTCACATTGGAGGAAATTGAGGCCAAAATCCTTTAGGTTCTATATTTTTCCTCACCCTATCATGTTTTCATACTGTGTATGTGCATGCGTATATCTATTACTAGACGAGGAAGGAGTAGACGATGAATGCCATAATAAGAAAATTTTCTTCAAGTTGTAAATTATATATTCATCGCCTTCCTACGACGAACTATATATGAGTGATTTTTCAGATTACTATAATTTCTTTGCTATTTTATGTGCGTGTTGGACATTTGAGTTAAAGTTATGGTTTCGAATGTCTTTCAGACCTTTTTTTTTTGTGTAATTGTTTTTCACCAAAACATTATGTTATCCGTCCAGATTTCAGATTGATGTAACATTAACTTTTAAATGCTTAATTCACCAAGGACTTGGTCTCTTTTTATGTTTTTGGGACAAGTACAAAGTGCCTAATCTTGGATGCAAATAACTGGATAAAACTTGTAATTATTAGTGTTTACTGTTATTAGTTTGTTTTCAAGTCCGGATTTCAAATTCGCCATGTAATTATTAGAGTTTATTGTTATTAGTTTGTTTTCGAGTTCGGATTTCAAATCCGCCTTGCTCAAACTCGGCATTGGCCCATTGAAGAGTGATACAAATCTATACAAAATTTACATAACTACTTCAATTAATTGTCACACAAGGGACCAACAAATCCAATTTTTATCCAGTATATACGAAACGCCTCAGAACAAGTGTTTCGCGCGGTAAAAACAGAACATGTGTTCGTTTTAAATCAATTTTAACTGTCAAAATTTTAATCCAACGAACGAGGAAAATCCACATTACGGAATTTACCTCCGTTCCGCACTGGAGCCGAGGCGCAAAAAAAAACTCAGTTTCCATTCAAGCCTAGAGAAACAACTGTTATAGCTACACACTGCTTTATGTTTTCTAGTTTGAGAGTCTGAGTTTGAGTCTCCAGTCAGATCAAACGCAGGTCCGACCTCTCATCCAATCATAATCTTCAAAACTTCTCATCCAAACTTGAGAATGGAAGCAAGGCGAAAACAGATGGGATTTGGCTTCTCATTCTATTCACAATATCCGCGGCAGACG
This sequence comes from Vinca minor, assembly GCA_026122235.1. NCBI lineage: Eukaryota > Viridiplantae > Streptophyta > Magnoliopsida > Gentianales > Apocynaceae > Vinca > Vinca minor. Next base: position 128,665 of record JAOCZM010000252.1, on the reverse strand, counting down.
GCCTAAGGGTGGCCGAATCGCAAAGGCACATTGCTGCAATAGAAGCCATAGCCTTGACTTCTTCCAAGTCAAATCCTTCAATTCCAAGACGTGAATCCAACAATTCAACTACCTTTGATTCATCTTTCAATATTGGGCCTGCAATTGACGTTAACCTCTCGCCATTCTCCGAGCAAAGTGCTTCCATTCCGGTAATCAATTCCAATACAACAACTCCGAAGCTATAAACATCGTTCTTTTTCGTAGCTACACCTGTCCTCAAATAGTGAGGATCAGTATAGCCTGGAGAACCCATCATCATCATCCTGTTTCCTCTTGATGATGATGGTGGTGGTGGTAGAACTGTTGAAGAAAATCCCATTTTTGCCGACCCGAAATCGCAGAGTTTACAGTTGAATTTCTCATCTAATAGTATGTTTGAAGCTTTTATGTCTCCATGGACTATTTGTAATGGACATTTCTCATGAAGGTAATCTATTGCCTGTGCTAATTGGTATGCTATGGCCATCCTGCTTTTCCATGGCAGCACCATTTCTTGATTATGGAGTTTCTCTTGCAAATTCCCATTGGGAACATATTCAAACACCAGAACTCCCTCTTCTGAAATCATTAACATGAAAACAATATTAATTCACTTTCAGACATGGCTTTTCTTTTCAGCATTAAAAAATCTCCTCAACCTCATGATTGGAAAATACTTTTTCAATTCCTTAATATAAATCGTTTAGTATATGTAGTGAAATTAAGGAAACAAAAAATAAGTTGTTTTTTAAAATCAAAATAGTAATATTACACTATTAAATAAAATTAGTTGGTTACAAGTCTTATTTAAGAGAGCAATATTTAAGAGAGCAATATTGATATTTTGACTAATAAAATAACTTTTTTTTTGCTTTTTTAATTTTCAATACATGTATTAAACGACTTATATTATAAAATGTGAGAGTAATCTGCTAGCTATTTTATGCGGAGCTACTATCGACTTATTTTAGCCGTTCAAGAACCATTATTAGAAACTTATCTCAGGATTAAACTGACTCGGTGACTGAGATTGTGTCTGTAATCCAACCAAATTGCACTTTCGATTCAGAAAAAAAAACATAAATTTTCAGACAGTTGGTGAAATTAAGAATAAATAGTACCTCTGTCGTCGCAATATCCGAGGAATTTGACAATGTTTTCGTGTTTGAGGCCAATCAAAATCTCCAGTTCTTGCTTATAAACCCGATTGAGACGCTCGCTGCTGCTGCTGTGAATCTTAACAGCAGCAAGAGATGAATCAGGGAATTGAGCCAAATAAACGGTACTAAAACCACCAGATCCAATTACAGAGGAGAAATTCGAGCTGAACTTTTCCATTTCAACCCAATTAAATCTTTTAGGACAACAAACATCTTTATCGACCCCAACAACAACCTCATTGTAATAATCACGCCTGCCCTGTTCTAAATCATCATGGACTGCTGTAGCAACGCTGCGTTTTCGCCTCATATTAATGAATCTAAACTTAGGAAAGCAAGCCATGACAACAAAACAAAAGTTTTGGGGCAATTGAAAAAATTGATGTTTCTGGGAATCACTTTAAAAGGGATGATTTAAAAAGGGATGGTTCCGGCGGTGGAAGGGGACCAGTAGGTATACCAAGAGCTTGGTCTGAAGCAACCAGGAAAGAAGAAATTGAAGTGAAGCCCACAGACAAAGAAGAACTCGTGTGGGATTGAAATCGAAATCTTTGGATTTTTTTTGACTAAGTAATGATGGAATTGGAAGACAAAAGTTAAGGTAGCAGCAGAATCCAACACGTTTTTTTGATTTCCCAGCTACTGCCGGAAATCAGAAAATCTCTCACAAGACGAGATGGGACCAAAATTTATATATTTTCTTTTTTGAGAAAACAACTCATTCGTCCTCCAACTTATTTCAATTAGCCTAAAAACCCCTATGTAGTTTGTTTGCATATATAATCCCTAAACAATTTACGTTCAGCCTGTATAGGCTTAGCCAATCATTTTGCGGTGGTTTCCGCATATGCACTAAAAACAAGGGTAAAATAGTCATTTCGTATTTAAAATATAAAATAAAAACAAAACCTCTCTTCTTTTCCCTCATTCTTCCTCTCTCTCACCACCACCCAATCAAAATAATTTTCTGAGAACTCATGATCAATTAATAGTTGTTCCTTGTGGGCCTCATTCTTGGTTGATCACCATCTTTATCTTTATCATGAGTTAAAAAGGTGATTGGGAAATGTTTACTTGAGAGTTATCAGAGATGTCGCTGGTGATCTGCCGGAGGACTCCGAGCAAAAAAACCCAGCAAAAATTACACATAAAATTAAAATTCCACATAAAATTCTTGCATGCCATCATTGATCATCTCCACCTGTAATAATAAAAAAAACCAATAAATCAAATAAGAAATTGTAAAACCCGTAACTTTTACTTACGGAATATTTGACGTGTAATTAATTTTTTTGCGAGTAACTGTGTAGGCGTAATTTATTTTGTGCGACTATTTGACTACATGTTTATTTAATTTTAAAACATAATACGTGTTTTTATTTTGTGTACCTTTTAAAGTGCGGGTATTTTGCACGCAGTATCGTAGATGAATTATTTTATTAGTATGTCACCATAATAATAATAATAATAATAATAATAGGAATTAAATAAAATGGAAGGCCAAGGGTCGTGGGTTAATGGCATCAGGGGGTTAGAGAATTAAATACGAAATTAAAAGGAAACATAATGAGGCATGAGGCGTTTTTTTTTTCCCCAAGAAAATAGTATATATATTTATATACAGAGGTTACTTCGTGTGTGAGGGGAAAAGGAATGGATAGTATATAATTAAAAAAAAAAAAAAAAGAAACCGAAGACCAAGATATATTGGTACTCTGTGAAAGTACAAGTGAAAAGAAAAGAAAAAAAAAAGAAAGAAAAAGTTGGCTGCTAGGCCTCGGGAAACGCAAACCAAAGCAGAAACTAGGAAAGAAATTTAAAGTCGACGGCGACTGTTCTCTTTCCGGCACACTCTCCACGCGGCAGTCTCTTTCCGGCCTCGGGAATTGTGAGCGAGCAGAATATAAGGATTTTGGTGATCAGTTTCTATCCAAATTTTCATCAGCTGCTAGGCTGATTTTTCTGAATTATTTTCCTCAGATATCATCGTATCTAGTAGTGACCTCGCTTTCTAATTTTAAATTCTCGTCCTATAATATTGATCATCACTGAAATTCGCTTTCAAATATTTATTACCGTTAAATTTCTGTTCTGGCATTATTACTGTATTTGGGAATATTTTATTGCATAAATTGTTAGAAATTAATTATTTAATGTTACCCTTTATTAAATTGATTATGTCTTGAATTTGGTAATTTGAGCATGTTTAATAAACTGATTTCAATTGCTTTAATTAATTGTTATATATATCTATAAAATGTTTATGTACCGTTCGAACTGTATGATATTCGCTTTCTTTGATTAATTACCTTTAGGTCTTATTTAGAGTCGTTTAATTGGTGTTATTGTTTTTTGTCCTAAATGGTTTGGTCGACCGAGTCAGCCGCTCTCTATTGAGCTCGTATCTAGGATCGCTACTTAGCAGTGTCTGATCCCGCCTTTATGTTCTCGATTTCGCTGCGTGACCTAAGTGGTCTTCTGATTTGTTCTGTCCTGTGGCCCACACTTAATGGGGCTAATCATTAGGTACGGTGGTGGTTTTGTGGAGTCCCTGATTGGGGATGATGAGACAATGTAAGGATTGAACCTTAAAAATCTGTGTCCTCGTAGTTTCGTGGGAGAATCCGAACCCACGAGTTTATCGAAACCGCCCTAGTTTGGTTGATAACTCGGACCACCGCCGTTATTCGCTGAATAGTAGAGATTAGATATGTGAGCTCATGTGGTGGGAAGTCGTGGTCATAGTAGGTAGCTACGCTCTAAGCATCTAAGACGCAGTATGTGATCGGGTGTACGGATTGGGCAACGCGCGGTGCTTGTCGTATACTCGCCATGGAATCGCTTTAGGTGCGAAGAAGGTGGTTATTTGCTTAATCGCTGCATTCTATGTGTTCGCTTTTGTTTGGTCATTATATGTTGTTTGCTTAGAGTCTATTTGGTCTCATATGAGTTGGGAATGTTGGGTAACGTTTTAGTGCACTTTTGCACAAGTTTAAAACTCATTTTTCCTGAAAACGCATGCTGTGCAAATCCCACTGCTCGCTCTGCATCTTGAACTCTCTGCCTCGATCCTGCTTTCGTACTGCATCGCATTGTCCCTGCACCGAGTTCCGAGTCTTACGAGACTTGGATTGAGTCGCTTTGCATGTATTTCCATAGGGGTATTCCTGGGGAAAAGGGGCATCTCATGATCTGCATTATCTCGCTTCTGCTTTCTCTGCCTCTCGCTTTCTGCTCTGTCTATATTCATCGCTTTTAGGTCCTCGCTGAGCACCGGAGCTCGAGTCCCGATATCCGGTTTTGTTTTTCGTGTTTTGTAGATGTTGATTATACTCGTGATGGGCGGAGTACGGGATGGGGATTACGAAGAGTGATCCTAACTCGGATAGTTCACACCGATTATTACTTTTATAGTTATTTATATCAAACTTGTAGTTTCCTTTGATATGTAATAACTTAAAAAATAATTTCATTTTTAGAATAACGCTCCGCTAATTCTCTTATTACTATTTACGGGCTTTGAATAATGAACTCCTTTATTTAGTAAATCTCTGACTGCGGCTTTGGTGCTTCATTTTCCAATGGGGCACTGCCATGTCATCATTCTGGAAACGGGGTGTGACAGAAATAAAACATAAAAATCCATCAAGAACCCACACAAATTCATCTTGGGTTTACAAAGAATTTTCTGAGATTGATTGAAGTGAGGGCTTTTGGGGTTTGGGTATGAGAGAAAGGGGGATGGGGTGCGGGGTATATGAGACATAGGGGGCGGTGGTGGTGGTGGTTGAGTGCGGGGTGGCGGTGGTCGGTGAAGAAAAATTCGTACTGAAAACCCTTTTCTTAAAATAGTGATGTGATTGGAATTATCTTCAACCACATCGTTTTTCTCCGCTCCTTTCTTTTTTAATCTCTGCAATTTTATTTTCTTCTACGCCATAGTTCTGATTCTTTATGCAATTCACTATTGAATATCAACGTAATTCTAGCTCTATATATGCCGATTCTACTTGTATTTGCCATAAAATTTGGGGCATATCATAGGTTTTGGTATGAGATAGTATTTAGCTAATTGGAATTTTTTGGGAAATTTCTTTACTGATTTTCTATCTCCTTTTTGATTTTGTTGCGTTCCTTAATTTTGTATTAGACTCATATTGCTAGGTTTTCTTCTTGAATTTTTTTACTAGGGACTATAGGGGGATGGGGTATATGAGACAGAGAGGGATGGGGCGAGGGCGGGGGATGGGGTATGTGGTTTCGCTGATTTCAGAGATGGTGGTGGCCGTTGGAGATGGAAAATGGTGTTGATGAACGGTGACGGAGACAGAGAAAATGGTGTTGGTGGTCGGTGGCGGAGTAAGAGAGGGGATGAGAGCGATGGTAAATTGGAGAATAAATGGGTTTATTTTTTATTTATTTTTAAAATTATTTTTAGGCTACATAATAATTAGACCATTTTGCCCTTGTTTTTTAGAGCATGTGCACCGCCGGAAACCACCTCAAAATGGGTGGCTAGGACTATACAGGCTGAACGTAAATTGTTTAGGGATTCTTTATGCAGAAAAAACTACATAGGGATTTTCTAGGCTAATTGAAATAAGTTGGAGGACGAATGGGGCTGTTTTTTTTATGTTTTTTTTTATATATAATAAAAAGTTTGGGTGGGTTCGGTTAAGGTCACAACCACGGGTCTGGGCAGGCCCTAGGGACCATAGATCGCTTACAAGAGTACTTACAGATCACTCACCAACACAACCCTCACGCTCGGCAATGGAATTGAACAATTACCTTTATAAGGGACGTGTCAAATCCTTAACAATCGAAAGTCCCACTTGTGCTAGTGGACCAAAATTTATATGTAATGAAACAAAACAAATAAACAAATCTTTCTATCAACTCACTGAGGGAATAATACAATAAATTACTAAATGAAAATAATGGATATGAGATCAATTTCAACACTTTCCTTCACTTTAATTTAAGGTTCGTCCCTTAATTTTGGGTCATACAAGGATAATTTAAGATCCGCCGCCCTGTTTGGGTAATACGAATCAATTAGAAGTCAATTGGGCTTTATGAATCCACACATTTACCCTCTAAGAGACCACTCTAATAACATATGAAAAATAGCTTATGATCATCAATATCCGCTTAGGCAGTCGATGTGAAATTTTATCATTTCCTTGGTGAGCGTGACCAAAAAGGCAAAGGCTATCTGATAAGGCCGTTAAAGCTACTATTATTGGAATTTGAGTCTGGTGACCACTGCACCGCTATAGATACTGTTGGAGAATTGGGTTTCTTTAAAAGAATTAATCTGTATTTAAAGTGTCGTGAGGACATTTTTTAGCCAATATATTTATATGTTACACCGCTCGATTTTGAATGTTATTGAGATTATCACGAAGTGGGTTACGCAAGCTTCGGGATTATATATAACATGTGAGAAAACCAATTCTTGGTGTGAATGATAAATTGGTATAAAATGGGGTGGTTGAAATATGGTAAATGAGGTTTAAACCCACACCCCACATGGGATTCTTATGGAAGTGAAAAACACTTTATAATGAAAAGTGGTTCACATGGGTTTTAAATGTCTTACCAATATTATGCCCCATGTGAGAATCTCGTGTGCGCCCTCACAGGGGGTGCAAATGGAAGACCTGTCGATACCAAATTAGCTCGAACTTGTGTGCAGGCGCGACCACTGTTCCACTCCTGAAACAGTCTACATTCAGAGTTTTATTTTTTTATCTCTGCATGTATACATTCAGAGAATTAATATTATCTCAGACTGTTTACATTCAGAGAATTAAAATCTCATACTGTTTACATTTTTTTTCCAGCCTATAAAAAGCACATTTTCCTTGTAGAAAAAATGCACTCGATATTCTCTTTTCCCCTTGCATATCCTGCCTTTTTACTGCATCATTTTAAAAAAAAATATTGTGTCAAAAAGAGTTCTACTGTTATATATAGATTCGAAGGGACTGTTTCTTCTGCTTCAAAGAAATAGTGTGATTGGGCGTTGTACCTTGGGAGTTCAGTGTTCAAGAGGCCTGAAGCTATCAAAAGGCGGGACATATTGAACTTAAGGGGAAGTGGTAACACTGCTGTATCGTTCAGGAATTATATCCAAAACTGGTTTGAAATTCTCTACCCAACAGTGGTTATTTTGTTAATTAACTACTGTTGTTTACATATCTAACCGCTGTTATATTGTTCATTTCATAGCTGTTAATTTGTTATCTTTATTTGGTTATTAGTATTTTTTTTTTTGAATAGTTGGTTATTAGTTTATTAACTGTAACAACTGTTATGTGCTTAGCTAATAGTTGTTATTATTTCTATTTCTAACAACTGTTATTTAATTGGATAAACAGTTGTTAATTTTCTATATTTAACAACTGTTATTCTGAGACTATTTTTATTTGTTAATTTTATTAACAGCCGTTACAATTATAACTAACAGTGGTTGTTCTGTATATCAACAATTGTTATTTTCTAGTAAACCAGAAAAATTCTCTAACAGATACATTATACCAAAGTCAGAGTGAGAACAACACATTTTACAGGGTAGTCACCTATGCATCTTATAATAAGAAAAGCGCTCCTTCCTGGATGTCCGGGGATCAGGAGTAAAAGAACTCAATTGCTAAATTGAGGCGTTAACTTTTTGACCGATAGACCCAGACTCGCCTTGATGAAATCATAAAAATTAACAAATAAAAGAATACTTCTCAACTAGTGCAGTATGGTGGAATATTTTAGATTCGAAATGATAGATTCTGAATTCGTTACAAGTTCCGATACTAATTCAAATTTAGTGAACTAAAGAAAAAGAAGAAGAAATGTGATTGGATTGAAGTATAATATAGATCTACTAGTGGGGAGGAGAATAGTTTCCAGAAATTCCCTCAAAGACAGTAACTTATTTTCAAAGGAAAAGGCACGATGTGCATGTGTGTCAGGTATGGACAATGATCAATTCTGTCATGGATCAGCTATGAAAGTGTGACATGACTACACTTAGTCCCACATTCACCACATCACAGCTTTTGATTAAAATAATAAAAATATTCCCCCACTTAGTGCATTGTTTGAGGCGTTTTTATTGTTTTTTTAATCAAAAGAGTGGATGTGGGATGATTGTGAACTAAGTTTGTGCCTAATGTCCCCCACTCAGAAGCTAGTGCCTATATCGAATTTTTCCTTAAATATAAAAAAAGAAAAGAAAATGATTGGTGTTAAAATAAAGGTTTTTTTATCAGTAACTTTAAATTCTCCCTCACCAGAAGATGAGAATTTTTATTGCCCCATGTAGAGAGAGAGTGTCGAACCCGGGACCTCTTGGTCACGGATAGAGGCTTGTCCCACTGAGTTACGAGCTCCTTGACAGAATAAAAGTTACTTAATTCTAACACCGTCTTTGTGAGACTAGTCCCACATCTCACTCATATTAATTGAGTAGAATCCAAGTTACAGATAAATCTCGCCTAATTTATGTGATGAAATTATGAGAACAGTCCAAAAAAACAATCATAGAATTTAATTTTTTCCGTATTAACAACTATTGAAGTTGTTATTTTATGTTTTTATCATCTCTATTACATTAACATATAGAGAGTGATCTTTGCCTTAGTTTATTAATTTATTCACATGTCTCACTAATTTAATGCTTTAAGAGAAATTGATCTTAATTGATAAATCTTCCTTCTATATAAAGTCAAATCTTATAAGATTTTGATTAATCCACATCAATATGTGTCTCACTTCCATAAAAAAAAATGAAAAAAAGGGAAAATATAAGTCTCACCATTTAAATATGCATCCTATAAAAATGTTTGATTAGAAGGTGAGAATGATATTCTTAATAATTATAAGAATATTCACATAAAATGGTATATAGAATGTTATCGAGAATTTAGTAGTAGATCAGAGAGGTCAAATTAAATATAAAAATTAAAAGAAAAAAGGTTTGAAATTTATCATCTTCCATTTTCACATACTAAAATGAAATAATTTAAAAACTAATGTTGTGAAATCCTTAAAAGTAATGCTCAAAATAAAAGGGATAAGAAGTAAAGAGAATTTTTTTTATTAATTTCTTCGTATCTTTACGATGAAGCTTAAATCATATTTATACGAGTTAAAATACATACATCGGGACACTACATTTATGGCAAGATAATAATTGTATCGATGTAAGAGATAATATCGATCGTTTTAGATGGATATTTGAAGAATGATTATCATATATATCTATAATATATTATTTTATAACATATAAAGTCTTTCAATTTTTTTTAAATTTTTTTTTAGAGAGAGATGCTTGAACTCAGGGTTTTAGCCTTTAAGTTTAAGGCTGCTGATTTGGATTTGAGTCCGGTTTGAGAAATCAAACCTGAAACCTGCACCAACTTTAAATTGAGTATAGGAATAAAATCTGAAGATTAAATCATCTAAAATTTGGTTTGAATTTGAGATTGAGATCAAAATTTCAAATTCAAACCTAAACCCAAATCCAATCCAAGCATAGAATCTCTTTCTTTTCCCTTTTTACTTTTTAGAGTGTAGGTGGGACAGTAATATTTTATTTCGTCGGTGGGAATTGAATTATTGAAAAACTATGTAGCAGTTCGTTCAACTTCAAACGCGCATGCCATGGCCCCCCTCAAGAATATAATTTCCATATGTTTCTTTAAATATTTTTTTCATTATACCTCTAGATAATTAGTTTACTTATAAATACCAATCATTTCACTTTCTCTCAATTTTAAGCGCAATGTTAAAAAATCAATATTAAAAGTTAAAAAAATGACATATATTTAAAGAAAAATATAAAGAATCTAAAAATACCTCGGTTAAAAAACGGAGGAATAATATTTATTTTGTTCAAATTGAATCTCATTCATATATGTCATGCTATTGATTATTAAACTACCGATTTTTCTCTCTACAAAAATAAAAACATTTTTTTTTTGTTTTTTTTGGTGAATCCAAAAATAAAAACATTATTAAAGAGGATTAAGCCTAATGACAGAAGAAATTGATGAGGAACATTTTCTATCTAAATATGACAATCAAATAATTATAAGATATGATTTGCTACATAATTTAAACATTTTGAGAAGAAAAAAATGAGACGTTTGTGGCAAATAAGCACACAAGTAATTGCTAAAAAGTAGCCCTCAATTACTCATAGAGGAAAAGTCTGGATCATACAATCAAAGTCTTATTAATTAGAGATTGACTTGATAATCCCCTTCAACTTCCAATTAAACCAATAGTGTTTAATGGGTTTATCATCTGACTTTGATTACTTTAATTGGTTTATCAAAGGTGTCCTAATCCGGTGGGGCAGGCGCCTGTCTATGAGGTCGTGGATTCGATACCCTCCGTTTGCGCCTGACAAGCTTTAATCTCTCTTTTTAGGGTTATCTTCTCCTCGTATGAGGCAGTTTTGTCTCCCTATATGGGACAACAGCCCAATCGGGCTTAAAAAAAATCATTCTTTTCCTAATCCAACTACTTTATTGCCATTATAATATTGATAAAGAACAGCAACAACAAAAGAGAGAAATTTTATTTTGGTTAGTGAGTAGGTTTAAAACTAATATTCAGACCAATAAATGCAATACAAGTAGGATAAAAAGTCAATTATTTTTCCTGTGAATTTGCATTTTTGGCATACGTGTATTGTACTTATTGATATGGATGTAAGTTTTAAATTTACTCACTAACCAAGATAAAACTACTTAACAAAAGAAGAAGAAAACATTTAGAAGAACTTCTTAACCGATTATATATACATTAAAGGTCTGGTTGGATTCCGTCTCAATTTGAAATTACTAATCTCAAATCCAAACTAAATTCTCAATGTTTTAGTGCTTAGAGTTGTAAGCCCTAAGGGCGAACAAACTCGATTTTTGATAATAGACAAACATTTGATGTTATGTTTAATGTCTTACATCTTTGTGATAGAATAATGAAACTCATTGTGGAAGCACTAAGTACTTCAATCAAGCTACAATCAAGACCTTCAAGGCACATATCAACAAGATTGAAGATTGAAGATTGAAGACTTAGGTTTGGTTAGGAAAGCTTCTAGTTTTATTTGTCGTTATCTTACAAGCTCTAACCAAAATGCTCTTATGAACTTAAGCATACAACACTAAAGTCTTGCACGTTTTATAAACTCGTTTTCAAAGGATAAAGTTTCAAAATTGATCTTATATTCAAAAAGCCCTTGATTTTAAAGTTAAGTCCTTTAGAAAAGTTTTCCAAGTATTCTTTTATTACATTTTGGGAAAACCTTTAGTCTTCAAGAGATTTCAAAACAAAGGTCAAAACATCATCTCTCATACTCGAAAAGCTCTGGCCAACCGAGATTTTCTCGATCAACCGAGGATTTATCGAGAGTTGTTCTCACAAAGTTCGGTCGACCTAAGCTCGGGTCTGGCCGACCGAGATTATGGTTCTGTCGACCGAGTTTTCTGGTCGGTCAACCGAGTTGCTCCAAGTCGGTCATCCGAGACTTGTTTCGGCCATCCGAGCTCTGCAAAAACTAGCCGTTATCCCGACCGCTTTTAAAGTCGCTTTTTTGGACGTTTTTGAAATCTATAAAGACCCTAAAGTCGAATATTCTTCCAACAAGAACCTTGACAAATCTACATTGAATATTCTTAAAAGCTCTAGCTATCAAAAAGCATTTATTCCTTTTGATGATTTAAAAAGTCCAAAAATCAATCTTTATACAAGCAAGACAAAAAGTGTTGAATACAAAAGTTCAAGAGCATTAAAGTAAAGATCTTCAAAGGTATATTTACTCCACTTGTGAGTGAAGAACTTGTATCATTATATCTTCATCCTTCCCTTTCTTAGTGATAGGGTATTCTTGTGTCTAAACCTACTTAGTGTGGGAAAGTACTCTTTGTGAGTGAGTAAATTGTGGTTGTGTGTAAAACTCTTAGTGAGTTAGCCACAAGTGTAACAAGCCTTTTTCTTAGTGAAATTGTTGGAAATCCTCGGGAGATACTCAAGGTAGTGGACGTAGATTCTTTGTGAATCGAACCACTCTAAATCACTTGTCTTGCTCCTCATTGCTTCATTTCTACAAAGCTTCATATATTAGTTCCATATCTCTTTATCTCAAGAAAAAGAAGCAAATTTGTATAAAAAACCCAATTCACCCCCCTCTTGTGTTTTTCAATTGGTATCGTAGCCTCGCCTTCATCTTTAGTTTAATCACTAGTAAGAAAAGATAATGGCCATGAATTCCGCTTTAGCTTATCTAGAGGGATCTTCCACAAATCGACCACCTCTTTTTGATGGAAATAATTTCAATGCTTGGAAAGACCGCTTCAAGATTTATGTGTGTTCTATAGACTATACTTTATGGCATATCTTTGAAGAAGGTCCTTATGTTCCTATGAAGTTGGTGGATGGTGTTCAAATGCCAAAATTGGACAATGAATTAAATGAAGATGAGTCAAAGAAAATGACTCTCAATTATAGAGCAATGAACATCATTAGTTGTGCTCTCAATCCGATGAGTACAATAGAGTTCGTGGAAGCAAATCCGCCCACAAAATGTGGAAAACCTTGAAGTCACTCATGAAGGAACAAATCAAGTGAAAGAATCTAAGCTCAATATGCTTGTGAGGGAATATGAGCTTTTCACTATGAAGCCAAGTGAAACTATCAATGAGATGAATACTCGGCTCACAAATGTGGTAAATGGGTTGAGGTCATATGGAAAGGAATATTCAATGGGTGAAATGAATAGAAAAATTCTCAACTCTCTTCCAAAAAGTTGGGAAGGCAAAGCTCTTGTCATTGAAGAAGCCAAAGACTTGAAAACATATCCAACTGAAGAGCTCATTGTTCTCTTCTCACTTATGAGCTTACTCATAAAAAAGGATGATCATGTTGAAAAAGCAAAGAAAAGTCTTGCTTTCTAAAGACTATTCTTGATCTAGATGAATCCAATCAATCAAGTGATGAAGAAGATATAAATTTAGATGATGAGACAATGGCTTTAGTTGTAAAGCGCATGAAGAAAATGTTCTCCTGAAAAGGAAGGAGATTCCTCCAAAATAAAAGAAAACAAAATCCAAATGGCATGAAATGTTATGAATGTGGAAGCAACCAACATCTCATAGGAGAGTGCCCATCCATCAAAGAAAGAGAGCCAAAGGAAGATAAAAAGAAAAAATTCTTCAAATCCAAGAATGCCAAAGGCTTGATAGGCACACTGGGATCAAGATGGAAGTGAAAATGAAGTAAGAAGAAGAAAATGCAAATATTTGCTTCATGGCCTTCGTAATGAGGTACATCTTTCTCCTTCAATTTCAAATTCTTGTGATGATAATGAGGATGATCCTAATGAGCTCTTATGTGACATGTATGATCAATTAAGAAAATGTGCAAAGCAAAAACTATGAAATGAAGTTAAAAATTGATTCCTTGCTCGAAGATAAGTCTAGATTGTTTGATGAAACAAAAACTATGTGATGATGTTGATTGTTTTAAAGTTGAAAATGAGAAACTTATTGCTACTTGCAACTCCTCATCATTAAAGTATCATGAAGCATATGATAAATTATCTTCTCTAGAATCCAAGCTTGTTGAGTTTGATAGCTTGAAAAGCAAAGTTGTTGAACTTACTTCTCTGTTGATAAGTTCTCAAAAGGAACAAAAAGATCTTGATCATCTTCTTTGTATGCAACGGACTTCCAATGACAAACATGGATTAGGATATTCACATCCTAGTCATATTGATATTACTAGCTCTTTCTAGACCATCTAGAAATCATTTTGTGCATGCTAGTACTTCCCATAAACATGGAGTAGGATATTCACATTCATGTCATATTGATATTGCTAGCTCTTCTAGACCACCTACAAATCACTTTGTGCTTGCTAGTTCATCACATAAACAAAAGAGATACCATGTGCATAGTTACAAATATTATAAGCCATCTATTCGTTGCACTTATTGTGGAAAATTTGGTCACACTAGCAATAGATGTTTTGTGAAAAGAAAGATTGAAATGGGAGTTAAGACTATATGGAGAATCAAGCGTATCGTATCTAACCCCCAAGGACCCAAACAAATATGGGTACCAAAAGTCACTCCTTCTTTTTTGTCTTGTGTACTTTCTAGCAAAGTAAACACTCCGGCTCAATGGTTCCTTGATAGTGGATGTTGTCGCCATATGACCGGAGATGCCGCATTAGTCAAAGACATGGAGCCCATCCATGAAGGTTATGTCACTTTTGGAGACAAAAAGAAAGGTAGAATTCTTGGCATTGGGAATGTTGGTAAAGATTCTTCAACTCTTGTTAAGAATGTTCTTCTTGTTGATAGTCTTAAATATAATTTGCTTAGCATTAGCCAACTTTGTGATAATGGGTTTGATGTTACATTTAGCAAAAAAGACTTGTTCTATAATTGATAGCTCATCTCATGAAAATGTACTAGTGGCAAATAGAACCGGAAATGTTTATATGCTTACCTTGGATGATCTTATTGCATGTGATTTTAAATGTTTATCCATAAATGAAGATGATGCCTTCTTGTGGCACCGTCGGCTTGGTCATGTAAGCATGGATCTCTTAAATAAGCTTTCCTCAAAAGAGCTAGTGCGTGGGCTTCCAAAAATGAAATATGTGAAAAACCGTCTTTGTGATGCATGTCACTTGCAAACAAACAAAAAACGTCTTTTAAGCCTAAACAAATGGTTTCCACCTCTAAACCTCTTGAACTTGTTCATCTTGATCTTTTTGGACCAATGAGGACCACTAGTTTAGGTGGTAAGAGGTATGTATTTGTAATTGTGGATGATTTTTTCAAGATTTACTTGGGTACTTTTTTCTTGCACACAAAGATGACACTTTTCATGAGTTTTCAAATCTTTTCAAAAAAGGTACAAAATACTCTTTGAGCTAAAACTTGTTTCCTTGAGAAGTGATAATGGAGGAGAATTCAACAATAAATTTTTTTGAAGAGTTTTGTAATGAATATGGCATTTCTCATAATTTCTGGCTCCTCAAACGCCTCAACAAAATGGAGTTGTTGAAAGGAAAAATAGAACTCTACAAGAAATGGCTAGGTCTATGCTTTGTGAAAATTCTTTACCAAAATATTTTTGGGTCAAGCCGTGAACACCGCTTGTCATATTGTAAATAGAGTTTTTATGAGACCTTTTGTTGGAAAAACTCCTTTTGAGATTATTTTTTGGAAAAATTCCCACAATATCATATTTCAAAGTTTTTGGTTGTAAATGCTTTGTGCTCAACATCAAAGATAGCCTTGGAAAATTTGACAAGAAACCGATGAAGGAATATTTCTTGGCTATTCATCTAACAAAAAGGCTTATAGTGGTATACAATAAGAGAACCATGTGTATCGAAGAGTCCATGCATGTATCATTTGATGAATCTAACATTTACACATCTACAAAAGATGATGATGATATAGGTATGCCTTTGGGAAGGTGTAAATCAAATCCAACAAGCTCCTATGTTTGATGATAATCCTAAGGATAAGTGAGGACATTGAAATCACTCAAGATAATCCCCATATTACTCAAAGCAATGATCCTTCAACAAATGAGCTACCAAAGGATCGATTTACAAGCAAGATCACCCACAAGAGCAAATCATTGGTGATCCATCCGAAGGTGTCAAAACAAGGCGGTACTTCATTGACAATCTTGCTTTACTTTCATCTATAGAACCTAAGAACATTCATGAAGCATTATGTGATTATTTTTGATTTTAGCTATGCAAGATGAACTAAATCAATTTGAAAGAAATCAAGTTTGGACTTTAGTTCCTAGACCTATTGATCACCTTATTATTGGAACCAAGTGGATCTTTCGTGAATAAACTTGATGAACTTGGTGAGATCATTAGAAACAAAGCTAGACTTGTTGCCCAAGGATTCAATCAAGAAGAGGGTATTGATTTTGAGGAATCTTTTGCTCCCGTGGCTAGACTTGAATCCATTAGAATGCTTCTTGCTTTTTGCATGTTTTAAAGGTATCAAACTTTTTCAAATGGATGTTAAAAGTGCATTTCTAAATGGTTTTATTGAGGAGGAAGTATATGTTGAACAACCTCCCGGGTTCTTGCATGAAAAATTTCCAAACCATGTTTATAAACTTACAAAAGCTATGTATGGTTTAAAACAAGCTCCTCGTGCTTGGTATGAGCGTTTGAGCAAATTTCTCATTTCTATTGGTTTTTTCAAGAGGACTTGTAGACACTACACTTTTCATTAAAAACAAATGCATCTCATGATATTTTACTTGTGCAAATATATGTAGATGACATTATTTTTTGGTTCTACTAATGAAGTGCTTTGTGAAGAATTTTCTAAGCTTATGCAAAATGAATTCGAAAACGAGCATGACGGGAGAACTCAATTATTTTCTCGATTACAAATCAAGCAAACCGATGAAGGAATTTTCATCAACCAAGCCAAGTACACTAAAGAACTACTCAAAAGGTTTGGTATGGATGGTGCTAAGGAAAGCAACACACCCTATGAGTGCTACCATCAAGCTTCGACAAGGATGAAAAAGGTAAAACGGTAGATGAAACAAGGTATGAGAGGTATGATTGGTTCTCTTCTTTATCTAACCGCTAGTAGGCTCGGATATCATGTTTGCCGTATGCTTATGTGCTAGATTTCAAGCTTGTCCTAAAGAATCTCATCTAGTTGCCGTTGTTTATATTTAGATATCTTATCGTTCATATGATTACGGGTTATGGTATCCTGTGAAGTGCATCTTTGATTTGATAGGTTATTCGGATGCCGATTATGCGGATGTCGTATTGAGCGCAAAAGCACTAGTGGGCATTGTCAATTTCTTGGTCATGCATTAGTCTCTGGTATAGCAAGAAACAAGCAAGTGTATCTCTTTCCACCACCGGCGTGAATATATAGCCGCCGTAGTTGTTGTGCTCAAATCTTATGGATGATGCATACACTTGTGGACTTTGGGGCTTGCATTTCATCATGTCCCTATCTTGTGTGATAATACTAGTGCAATCAATTTGACAAAGAATCCCATTCAAAGATTCCCGAACTAAGCATATAGAAATCAAACATCATTTCATTCGTGATCATGTTGTAAAAGGTGATGTTTGCATAAACTTTATTTGCACCGATGAACAACTTAGCGACATATTCACAAAGCCCCTTAGCGTAGAAAGGTTTGAATATTTAAGGCGTCGCTTCTAATCACAAAATTCCAGGACTCGATTTGTGTATTAAGTGTGCAGAATATGATGAATATCTCTGACGACCGAAGCACGTGAGCCTGCCGACCAATCGTGACCTCGTCGACCGATTTAGAGAACCCTCGACCGAAGATGCTATCGAATCATCTCTGCCGACCGAAGATAGGAACGGTCGACTCGAGTCATGTCGGGTCGTGATATAAACCGAGAATCTCTTTCTTATTTCATAAACCCTTTCATCTTCAAAATCAGCTTTTCTCTAATTCTTTGTCTCTAAAACCTAAATTATCTCTACCCAAGCCAAATTAAACCCTTATATCAACATCCAATCTCTTCTTATTACTCAAGAGGGTAAATTATCATCGATTTTGCCTCAATTCTTCTTATCTCTGATTACCAAAGTATTCCCACTACAAAATCAAACTAAATTTCGAGATGGTACGAACCAAATACCCTAACAAAAGAGGGAATGATGATGATACTACTCCTCCTCGAAAAATCCACCAAGAAATCTTCCCAAAACGACTCCCTTGAAAAAGGGATTTCACTCAAAGAACCATCTCAAGCTCCATCAAAGAAGAGGGTCAAGCAAATTGCTCACAAAGTTGTTGGGAAAAGGGAAGAAGATTCAAGAGGATGATTCTAGTCATTCGGAGGACGATTACTGCCTTCACCTTCAAGCGGTGTCACCTCCTTCAAATTTTGAGGTCGGAGGATCCTCAAACTTCTACACTTCAAAGGTAACGAATTCCTTTTACAATGCTTCACATAAGAAGTTGTTCGAGACTCTTAATTCATCAAAAAGAGGTTTTATGACTACCTATATTAGTGGATGAAAGCATGTTCATTCAAGCGTAAAGGTTTAGATGTTGTTACGGGTTTGTTCGATGATACGGGTCAGTAAATCTTTTTGATGTTGATGAACCTATTTACCCCTCCATTGTATATGAATTTGGTGCTAATCTGAGGAGAGAAGTCAGTGATGTAGGATGAGGATTTAATTCAATATAGATCTTGTGTTAATAAAATGGAATTTGTTTTCTGATGAGGATGTTTTGTGAAGCCACTGGGGTAAAATATGTGGATTATGCTAAGAGGTTTTACAAGAATACCGTAAATTCGGATGATATTGAGCTATTTAACTTAAAGAACTTTAAATCCGAATTTAGTATTCATGGTAGTTTCTCCGATGCTAAGGAAAGGGAGATAGACAAGTTGGATGAGTTTGGTCGGATTTTGCACTTCTTTGTATCCAACCTTGTTACTCCAAAGAAAGGGCACAAGTCTTCAATTACTTTCCCGCAAAATGGTTATAATGCAACATCTTATTGAAAGGAAAGCATTAAATTTTGCTCATCTTGCTCTTCAACATTTCCCTGGCCGCCATCAAAAGCTCAAGAAACTTTTATTCCCTATGGAAATGTTCTTAGTAGGCTCTTTCTTAAGTTTAGACTTGATTTACATAATCCTTTGAAGCAAAGGGTTATCAAAATAGATGAAGCTTGTTTTCACCGATTGAAGATGATATATATTGATAATCAATGGAAAGTTCATTCGAATACAACCAATGAAGAACTTGAGCTTCAATCCTTGCAAGAAATGTGTCCCCATATATGCTCAAAACACTTATCAAGATTGAAAAGCAAAGTGGCTCTTTCAAGGAACTAGAGTTGGAGCATCTTCTCAACCAAGAAATGATGAGCAAGAAGACTTTGAAGCACCCAATCCACTTAGCTCAAGTGAACATTCCTCATCCGAAAAGAGTCAACAAGGTCAATCCCATTCTACATCACAAGGATCATCAAAAGGCACTCCTCCAAAGAAGTCTAAAATCAAATGTATATTTGCCTTCATGAAGAATATGGCAAAAACAAATGGAGAACATGTCAAAGGAGATAGGGTGCATAAAAGACGATGTTCAAAAGTGTCCTCCAAAGTGGACAAAATGGCTAAGGCTCTTAACATCTCAAGTGAAGAGGATCAAGATAAAAATTGAGTTGACACTTGATATCGCACTTGCTTATGTTTATGTTGACATTTTGAACCTGCTTTTTGCATGACTTATTGTGGTACTCGAATATTGTTTATGTTTTGGCTAATCACTTCTTTAATTGGTTATTTATGGCTTTTTGATTATGCCAAAGGGGAGAAAACTTTATGGATTATGGTTTTTTTATAATCGAATACTCGATCTGCCTTTCAAGCGTGTATGTAGACCGATATAAATTCTCGAGAGACAAACTCAAATGCAGAGAAATGTCGCAGAATTTTTCTCCTACTGGTCGACCGGGTTGAGGTACCGTGGCTCGTCGACCGAGATCCATGCGCTTTCAAAATTCAATGTTGATTTTTTTCTCGCTATCAATCACTGGAGCCTAAGCGAAGTTTTCTTTATATATTTTTCTTTGTTTTTATCTTTAATATGGCATGTTTTTGAGTGGGGAGCATTTAAATGTCTTAATATAGTAATTTTCTCAAAACCTGTCTTTGTCATGTTGGAAGGAAGGAGGACTGGGAGGATGGTAGGTATTTAGTGGCTCTTCTAAGAGTCCCTAATGAGTTGGCAAAAGAAGTTAAAGCACTAGTGTTCGGGTTTCTCACCGCTTTATCTTCTAAAACACTAGTTGTCACTCTTAATTGTTTTTTTAAATCTTTTTTGCCATGCTTCCTTGTTCTTATTATTGCTCATATTCTATCTATTTACATCAAAGTTTGTCATAATCAAAAGGGGAGATTGTAAGCCCTAAGGGCTAACAAACTCGATTTTTGATAATAGACAAACATTTGATGTTATGTTTAATGTCTTACATCTTTGTGATAGAATAATGAAACTCATTGTGGAAGCACTAAGTACTTCAATCAAGCTACAATCAAGATCTTCAAGGCACATATCAACAAGATTGAAGATCAAGATTGAAGACTTAGGTTTGGTTAGGAAAGCTTCTAGTTTTATTTGTCGTTATCTTACAAGCTCTAACCAAAATGCTCTTATGAACTTAAGCATACAACACTAAAGTCTTGCACGTTTTATAAACTCGTTTTCAAAGGATAAAGTTTCAAAATTGATCTTATATTCAAAAAGCCCTTGATTTTCAAAGTTAAGTCCTTTAGAAAAGTTTTCCAAGTATTCTTTTTTATTACAATTTGGGAAAACCTTTTTAGACTTCAAGAGATTTCAAAACAAAGGTCAAAACATCATCTCTCATACTCGAAAAGTCTGGCCAACCGAGATTTTCTTGATCAACCGAGCGATTTATCGAGAGTTGTTCGTCCCAAAGTTCTGTCGACCTAAGCTTTCGGGCTCTGGCCGACCGAGATTATGGTTCGGTCGACCGAAGTTTTTGGTCTGGCCAACCGAAAGTTGCTCCAGCTCGGTCATCCGAGACTTGTTTCGGCCATCCGAGCTCGCAAAAACTAGCCAGTTATCCGACCGCTTTTAAAGTCGCTTTTTGGACCTTTTTGAAATCTATAAAGGCCCTAAAGTCAATATTCTTCCAACAATGAACCTTGACAAATCTACATTGAATATTCTTAAAAGCTCTAGCTATCAAAAAGCATTTACTCTTATTTGATGATTTGAAAAGTCCAAAATCAATCTTTATACAAGCAAGACAAAAAAGTGTTGAATACAAAAGTTCAAGAGCATTAAAGTAAAGATCTTCAAAGGTATACTTACTCCACTTTTGAGTGAAGAACTTGTATCATTATATCTTCATCCTTCCCTTTCTTAGTGATAGGGTATTCTTGTGTCTAAACCTACTTAGTGTGGGAAAGTACTCTTTGTGAGTGAGTAAATTGTGGTTGTGTGTAAAACTCTTAGTGAGTTAGCCACAAGTGTAACAAGCCTTTTCTTAGTGAAATTGTTGGAAAATCTTTGGGAGATACTCGATGTAGTGGACGTAGATTCTTTCGTGAATCGAACCACTCTAAATCACTTGTCTTCGCTCTCATTGCTTCATTTCTACAAAGCTTCATATATTAGTTCCTTATTTCTATATCTCAAGAAAAGGAAGCAAATTTGTATAAAAACCCAATTCACCCCCCCTCTTGTGTTTTTCATGACCAATTCGTAATGAACTTCAACATGCATGCCATGGAGAAGACCATACACGAAATTCACTGGGATGCTCAAGCAGTCGAATCGAACATTAAGAAACTCAAGTCTTAATGGTTCAAAAAGTGGAATTTCAAGAAGAAAGGCGGTGGAAAGCCCTCAGCTAAGAGAGGCAAAGGCAAAGGCAACGACAAGCCCAAGCCCTCACCCCTAAAGCCAAGGCACTAAAGCGAGGGAGTTTGCTTCCATTGCAATGAACCTGTCATTGGAAACGGAACTGCAAGCTCTATTTGGAAGAGAAGAAAAAGGGGAAAGGCCGCTGACTGCCTCTCCGTGATTTATGTTATAGAAATTAACATGTCTCAGCTCCTACTCAAGTGGTATTAGATATCGTGTTATGGATCTCACATTTGTGCAAATGTGCAGGGGTTCAAAAGGAGTAGATCATCGCAAAAGGAGAAGTGGGACCTCAGAGTAGCCAACGGAGCAAGAGTTGTTGCCGTAGCTACCGACATTTAATCTAGCTTTGCCAAGTGGCCTTATTATAGAACTCGATAATTGTCTTTATGTTCCAACTTTGAGTAGGAATATTATTTCGCTTCTTTGTTCGATATCGATGGTTTTGAAACTAATATTATAAATAAAGTTTGCACCGCTCATAAAGATCGTGATCTCTATGGAGATGCCTCTTTGATGAATGGGCTTTATGTTCTTAACCCTCGATGATTCCAATAAAAGGCCCATCTATAACATTAATACTAAGAGGTTTAAATCAAATGACTTAAACCATACCTACTTTTGGCACTCGCTGCTTGGGCCACATAAACGAAACGCATATCAAAACTCCATACAGATGGAATTTTAACATCATTTGACTTAGAGTCTTATGAGACGTGTGAATCTTGCTTGTCAGGGCAAAATGACTAAAGCTCCCTTTACTGGACAAAGTGAGAGAGCTTCCGATTTGTCAGGGCCTCATACATACTGCATGTTTGTGGACCAATAAACACTAGTGCTAGAGGAGGGTTTCAGCATTTCATCACATTCACGCATGATTTCAGAGATATGGCTACGCCTATCTAATGAAACATAAATCGAATCTTTGGAAGATTCAAAGAATTTCAAAATGAAGTACAAAATCAACTCGTAAAAGTATTAAGATACTTCGATCGTATCGAGGTGGCGAATACCTTAACCAAGAGTTTGACGAACATCTTAGTGGTTGTGGAATTGTTTCACAATTAACTCCTCCTCGCACACCACAATGGAATGGCGTGTCGTAACGGAGGAATCGCACCTTATTAGATATGGTTCGATCTATGATGAGTCAAACAAGTCTTCCACTTTCTTTTCGGGGCTACGCCCTAGAAACTCGCCGCATTTATATTAAATAGAGTTCCTTCTAAAGCGGTTCGTAAAACTCCATATGAGATATGGACCGGGAAACGACTCTAGTTTGTCATTTCTCAAAATTTGGGGATGCGAGGCGTATGTAAAACGCTTGTTATCTCGATAAACTCGCCCCTAAATCCGACAAAGTGTTTGTTTCAGTGGGATATCCTAAAGAAACTAAAGGATATTACTTCTATCTTCCATCGTAGAACAAAGTGTTTGTTGCTCAGTAATGGTTTATTCCTTGAAAGGGAATTTATTTCCAAAGAGGATAAATGGGAGTAAGATCCATCTCGAGGAAATTCAAAGATCCCCAAACAACATCTCGAACCAACTTTAGAAGTTCAAGCAAGCTCACGTGGCCGACATCGAGCTTCAATCTTTGACACAAGGCCCAAGGAGGTCGAGTCTGCACATCAACACCTGAGAGATATGGATTTTCATGACCGATGATCATCATGTCGAACTCGATTGATCAAGATGAACCCACTACCTACAAAGAGGCAATTCGTAGTTCCGAGTCGATAAGTGGCTAGAAGCTATGAAGTCCGAGATGCAATCCATGTACGACAACCAAGTATGGACTTTGCTGACCCACCCGAGGGTGCAAGGTCATTGATAACAAATGGTGTTATAAAAAAGAAGACCGACATGGATGGTAATGTACACACTTTTAAATCGCGACTAGTAGTTAAAGGTTATAGACAAGTTCATGGTATCGACTATGACGAAACCTTTTCCCTCGTCGTGATGATAAAGTCAATTAGGGATTTTACTTGCCATAGCCGCATATTATGACTATGTAGATATGGCAAATGGATGTTAAGACTCGCGTTTTAATGGAAACCTTCTCGAGGATGTGTATATGACACAACCTCGAGGGGGTTTGTTGATCCAACAAATCCTAGCAAAGCGTGTAAGCTTCAAAGGTCCATTTATGGATTGAAGCAAGCATCTCGAAGTCGAATCGCCGCTTTGATGAACGTATTAAAGAATTCGGTTTCATCAAAAACGAAGACGAGCCTTTCGTGTTTATAAGAAAGTAACTCAATAATGCAAGTAGTGTTCCTTGTGCTTTACGTGGACGACATCTTACCGATTGGAAATGACATCCCCACATTACAAAGCCGTAAAAGCTTGGTTGGGGAAGTGCTTTTCCATGAAAGACTTAAAGGGCGAGGCTACATACATTTTTGGGGTATTAGAATCTATAGAGATAGATCTAACAAAATGATCGGGCCTGAGCTGAGTGGATACATTGACAAGTGTAATCAAACGGTCTCACTTTGCAAGACTCCAAAAAGGGATTCTTGCCCATGTCACATGGCGTTAAACTCACAGTAACTCAAGGACCTTCCACAAGTGGAGGACCAAGAGCGCATGAGTAAGATCCCATATGCTTCACCTATCGGGTCTATTATGTACGCCATGATATGTACTCGCCCTGATGTCTCATTTGCTTTAAGTATGACTAGCGTATATCAATCCGACTCCCGGTGAGTCACATTGACTGCAATCAAGAGCATTCTTAAGTACTCGAGAAGGACTAAAGATATGTTCTTAGTTTACGGAGGTCGTAGTTTAAGTCCTGTTGTAAATGGTTACACGACGCAAGCTTCCGCACTCGACGTAGATGATTATAGATCGCAACTGCTTTTGTGTTTTTGTTTGAACTGGAGGTGCCGTGAGCCGAAGAGCTCAAAGCAAGAAACCGTGGCCGACTCTACAAATGTGAGTCGAGTATCTAGTCAGCCTCGAAGCACTGTAAAGAAGTCGCTTGGGATCATGAAGTTTGTTGATGAACTAGGTGTCGCCCCTAGCATCGTGAACCCAGCTGACCTCTATTGTGATAAGTATCGGGTGCCATTTCACAAGCTATGAACCTAGATCTCACCAACGATCCAAACACATTCTCAAAGCGTTTCCATCTCGATTGAGAGATCATCGACAGCAGGAGACGTTAGTATTTGCAAAGTTCATACAGCATCGACAACATTGCAGCATCCATTGACTAAGCCACTCCCACAGCCCTCAAACATGAGAGTCATACTAGGTCAACGGGATCGAGGATCATGTATGATCGACCTAGGGCAAGTGGGAGATTGTTAGTAGTGCCCTAGGACCATTAGCACATGTTGTGCGTTTTATTATCTTTTCGAGCATGTAATTGAATAGTTAATTTTGCTTTTGATTATCAAATGTGTGATTTGATAGTAAAACTCATTAGCTTATGTAATTACTATTCTAGAAGTCCCTAGTTTTATGTAATGCTTAATTACTATGAAATAAAACTAGTATGATTGTTGATTGATGATCTTGTTTTACCGATCATGTGTAATGGATACAAATCACATCATAGATGCAATATATAGGGATACATTGTATCGACGTGATCCGCTCGAGAAGTAATACTTCATGGTCTTAAGTCATAAGTATTACTTCCTCAATACTATTTTAGAATCCTTAGACCTTATGTCTTCATTGATTCTAGTATGAATGGAGCCACGCTTTGACTCAGCTCGGACGTTACTTGTAACAGAGTAATCAATACTGACTCGATGATCGGATGTAGTGTCCCTATCATAGCTTGAATGCGAGAGACATTGTAAGGAATTTGTCCCTCTCTATTATTAGAGAGAGATATCCATGGGCCCCTCGATAGGGAAAGACTCGCTTAAATGCATGGCCGCATGCTCAAATGTATTTGATAAAGTGGTTATCAAATGCTATTTGTCGAAACAACTTCACCGAGATCGAGCATAAATACAATTAAGCTTAATAAGCGGTGACGACCACCATGCCTTATGCTTAATTAGGATATCGCGAGACAAAGGGATTAAATAGTGGATTGATATTAGGTTCCGTTGTATATTCATTCACTTCGGGGTAGTCACAATGTCCTCGCTAGTGGGACCGCTTGTGATTTATGAACTCACACTACTACTAAGTGTGTTTTCATTGCCATTGTGAGACGAACCTACATGGTCACACGCATAGACGAGCTAACGAGCTTTATGTCCGCATTCAATGAATCTAGAATGTGTCTAGGTTCATTGTATTCGACATTTGTCTTTCTCGAAAATAATAAAGTGTTTATTATTCGAATTAGTAGATAGGGGCAATTTCGGGTATTTTACCTATAGCCGGGATTACGTGGGAGTTATTATCCGATAAGGACTCCCACTACTGCCAGGTTCAGGGACGGGGAGTTAGAGACTCCCACCGCTGAGAGGAGTTGAGGATGCGAGAGCTGGTTACGGGAACAAACTCTCACACCCTATATAATGATCTCTTGCCGAAACCCTGAGACATGATTTTTTTCAAAGCCCAAATATTACCAAGTCTCCAATTAGATTTCGCCTCAGCCTCTCCTTTTCTCTCTAATTCCCGAAAATCGAAAAAGACGAAGAGCTAGCAATCGCTGCCCGCTTCGTCAAGCGCGGATACCGTGCAGTAGGGACTTTCCGCAGCGAGATCAATTGCGGCGTATTGAATCCAAGAAACGCCATCCTCCATTCAAGAAGCAGCTTTCTGAATCCAAGAAACGTAAGTTCTTACCGCTTTTACCTAATTGTTTCATATGAGCGGATCCTCGTCAGCGGATCCACAAAGTGTGTGTAACGGAAGTCTCCGCCCATGAATCCCTTCATGAGCATCCCATGTATTTCATGATGGTCTTCCTCCATGGCACGCATGTTGAAATTCATAATAAATCGTCATACTCCTGCAGAGCGAGCCCAAGATCATATCATGCGCCATGTCATGACCTCCACGGGAGCCCTGCAAGTTTATCTAAGTCAGGCCAAAATAGCCCTTCACTCTTAAGAACATGTGCACTTACAGTGAGTCAGCCAAAATATTTTCAACTATTTAACGCCTCTTAGTCAGCAGGAATCTTTTCATGACTTTGAGCTTGCTCTGGAACATTTCCTCGAGCCGCCCATCATCCTGGAAAGCCTCAACTCCTTTCCAAACCTGCTTTTGAAGGTCGTAAGGTTTCATATGGATCAATGTGGCGGAGACAGAGTCACATCGCTGAGTCATCGGCATGCTTCTTCCAAATATCTCTTCAGCACTTCGCGTTATTTGCAAATGCTCGCGTCGTGAATGCTCCGTATCGCGAACGCAGGCATCTCTTCTTTCCTCGCTTGAGGACAATCTCGAGTTTCGGGGCCCAATCAAGGAAATTGGTCCCGCTTAGTTTTTCCTTCTCATGACGTATCGCAATGAACAAAGCGTGAAGTGCTGGGTCGCCATTATCTACATTAAATTATTTGCGAAAGCGGTTAGTTTTGAGCAAAAACATTTCTCCACGCTCCGCCAGGAAGCAATTCTTGATTGATAGCGGGCGAAAAACGTTGTCGCCAATAGTTATAGACAGCGCTCGCCTAACACCCATAATTAAAGTGCAAATCATCAGACGGGACGACATCTAGATGTCCCTACTATTTCTCATTATTTATGCCCTAGGCCCAAACTATTATTGATGGCCTGAAGTTAAGCCGTACCATGCTCCATATAGTGAATCACGGGCGGAGACTCGCTGCCAAAGCACGACCACGGATCCTCCTCTCCAAGATCCGCCATCACGCAAACTGAACGCAAGAAACAAACAAGAGCCCAGCTAAGAAAACTTCTTTACGCTTTATGATTCAGACGTCACTTGAACGTGGAGCGGCGCTTCGACTCGACGCTGCCACCGACACTCATGATCCTTCAACTCCTGATCCATCGCCGACACGCTGGCAAGCGATTGCCAGCTCTTCGCCTTTTCGCGATTTTCTGGAATTAGAGAGAAAAAGTGAGAAGCCGAGTAGAATAGAAAACGGTTTTCGATTATCACATTATTTCGGCTTACTCATTCCTTTGTGTGGTTTCCTGCGCCGAGCTCATTAGGTTGTGGTGTGAGAGCTTCTGCTCATAACCAACTCCTCAGCATCCTCAACTCCTCCCTGAAACTGGGAGCTCTAATCACTGTCCCTGTGACCTCAGTCAGCAAAGGGAGCTGTCATCTGGATAATAACTCCCACGACCTGCAGCTCTTACGGGTGGAAATAATGTCAATTGCTATCTCTAATTCCAATAATAAACACTTTTATTATTGCAGCATAATGCAATGATACAATCGAACCTAGACGCTATTCTAGATTCGTGAATTGAGTCCCTGACAAAGCTCGTTAGCTCGCCTACTGCGTGTGACCCTCGTGAGGTTTCATCTCACAATGGCAATGAAAACACACTTTAGTAGCAGATGCGTTTCACAATCACATACATTCCTAAGCAGGACGATTTGTGACTACCCAAAGTGGAAACGAATGCTGCAACTGAACCTAATATCAATCCCACTTTGATGTAATCCCTGTGCCTCATGATATCCTAATTAAAGTACATAGGCATGTCACCTTTATTTTAAGCATGTGGATTATATTTATGCTGATTTCCGTCAGATCTGGTTTGATAAATAAGCATATTCGATAACCACTTTATCATCAAACACATTTCGAAGCACGGCCATGCATTTGGAACAGCTCTCCCTATCGAGGGTCCATGGATTATTCCCTCTAATAATGAGACAAATTCCTTTGTATAATGTCTCTCACATTCAAGCTATGATAGGACACTACATCCGATAATCACGTGATTACTTTCATATGCAGACGTCCGACTGAAATAAAACGTGTCTCCATTCATACTAGAATCAATGAAGACATAAGGTCTAAGCGATTCTAAAAATAGCATTGAGAAGTAATACTTATGACTTAAGCACCATGACAGCATTTCTCGACTGGATCACGCCCAATACAACGTATCCTCTATATATTGCATCTATGATGCTGATTTGTATCCATTACACATGATCAAGCAAAACAAGATCATCTAATCAACAATCATACTAGTTTTATTTCATAGTAATTAAGCATTACATAAAAACTAGGGACTTACTAGAATAGTAATTACATAGGCTAATTTGAGGTTTTTACATCATACTAGTCACACATTTGATGTAATCAAAAAGCAAACTAACCATTTCACTACATGCTCAAAAGATAACAAACGCAGACAACATAGAGCTACGGTCCGTAGGCACTACTACCGTCAAGCATATGGAAATCACTATTTTCCCATCTCCTCTCGCCTAGATAAGCTCACTTATCTCGCTGCTTCGCAACAAAGCACACACGATGATCTAAGCTCACGGAGTTGCTTAACATATTTGTAGCATTTTAACACTTAATTAAAACGCTCGCATTGAATAAGACTGCTAAAATGTGTAATACACTATATACAAGCATCTCGTGCAATATATAAAAGCATAAAAATTAACGCGGATATAGCATTGTTTGGCGATGAGCACGCCTCGCGGCTGCGTCAACGGAGCCAAGATCTACGACAGCCCGACTCAATAGCCTGGCCTTGTTACATAGACAGATACCTACTTCATCGTAAGCAATAAAGCCAACAATAAAGCTGACATAATTTTACAACATTAAAACGTCATGCCGTGACATACCACAATCAAAATATGAAACAAGGGGCATAAGAGGCTGCGTTATTCACGACGCAAAATACATAAAGCACACGAAACAATAACGAAGTACATACACTGCAGACATTCAGTAAGAGATTTGCCGTTCACAGTAGAAAAATTCTATTTCTAAGACAAATATCGGAACGAAGGCATGGCGCACTTACCTATTTGCCAACGGACATGATTGTTGATTTCGACCGCAGCGACATACAGCTTATGACACAATCGACTATCGTAACATGATGAGATCACATAAATAGCTACGAAGAGGATCGATCATTAAATAGCTTATATTAATAGATGATAAATTACTTATGGTAACATTGGTCAGACATGTAAGCGGTTTACGCAATGATCATATATGGTCATGAGCTGAAGAAATAGTTTCCAACGCAAAAATATTATGTATATAGTCACATATATTCTTAATCAGAGATTGTCTTTTGCTGCCACGCATACAGCAGTCAAATGGTACTACAGTGATATGTGCCAGAGCTATCAATATCGGTTTCGACCGCATACCGCCGATATTATCGAGCCACGGAACCGTTTCAGTCATCTACGCTTCCTCTGCGAACCCATTAGAATGAATTCAAGAAAGACTTTACGCTTTTGCTCGCAAATTGATTCTTGAACGAGACGACGTTTCTGAGCATGCAGCCGCGAACTTCCAGAGCCCACGCATGTTTTAATGGAGTTTATTGTTAGTTTTTCGCTTTTCAGCTCGGGAATTGGGAGAGCAGGCGAGTAGGCAGAATCGAAGCCTCCGGATTTCGATTTAATCGCCACCGCGTGGCTTCAAGGCGATGTTGTTCGGCCGAGATTTCACATAGTGCGCAGAGTTTCTTCCCAATACTCTTCACGCCTCCATTTTCAGTCTTAACTTCCCCACGCCCTATCGCTTATACTGGGAGTTCGCACCATCAGACTTCGCCGGAAAGGAGTTCTTTGTCGATACCGGCAGGAAGGCCAGCAATACAGCTGCCCAAATAAAGATTATCGCTGACTTGCTCAAAGCGAATGAAGGCATAACGAATTTGATATCAATTCACTATTTGGTCTCTTTGTTCACATATCTCTACTGCTGGCGATAGGTCGGCCACCTATTACTTAATTGATGCAGCCGAGCCTTGTCGCTTCAATAGTCATGATTTGATAACCACTTTATCAAACACATTCACGCAGACAGCTCTTTCCCTACGAGGGCTCATGGATATCTCTCTCTAATAATAGAGAAATAACAGTTTCAATTGGTTACGATAGATGTTAGTTCGAGTCATCGTCGTAGATACCGAGCTGAAAGCAACGCACGATCGGAGTCAAAACATGGCTTCATTCTAGATCAAATGGAGACAAAGGCAAGGATTTCTAAAATAGACAGAAGTATTTACGACCAAGACCACGGCACATTTAACGTGAGTCACGCCCACACGACTTATACCGAGCTCTGCGATGTGACATTACACATGATTAGTAAACGTATCATCAATCAAAGAGATACTAGCTTTACTATTGTAAATAAGCATTACATAAAATTGTGGACAATTAAAATAAAGTAATAGCATGCTAAACAAAGTTTACATCACGCGATATTCGAGCCATAAGCAAAAATTAATTCATTCATATGAAACAAAGATATAAACGCATAACATATGCTACTACTTCTCCCTTTAGAGATGTTATAGTTCAAGTTTTTTCGCATCTTCATTCCCAACAGCATTGTCAAAGACAAAGAAAGATTTCGACATGCGCATTTATCAGCTTGTTTGAGGAAATACTGAAAGGCTCACAAAGACCTCCACATTTCGAGAATAATGCTCAAGAATGTCAATTTCTTCCGATATCAATTATATAATGACATTTCTTCAAGTAGACTTACTTCGCCACATCAAACAGTAATAACATCTTTCAAAACTAAAGTTTAACTTTTGAAAAGACTTCTTGATAAGATAGATGATTACCTATTAATAGACGATGATATGCGTTCGATGTTATTACGATTTTACTTAAATTATGAATAGCGTCGCTTTCAACGGTGCCGCATACGTCGGTTTAATGTTTTCTCTTAACTCATTCGTGTTGTAACAGCCGCTGTCCGCTGAGTTTTCATGATCGGATGGGAGCGGGGAGTTTACATAATTAAATCTTCAAAATATCGCTTACGACATTTAGACACGCTTCGTCTTAGATTAGGCGAGTTTGAAGATGCCGCCAGTTTAATTTCGCGAGATGCCGCCAGTTTTTTCCGATGCTGACTAGCCGCCGCGCTGCCTTATTGCATTCAAGCACGAATCGCTCGGCACGGCGGCCTATCGGGCACCTCAATTTACGCTTGGAAGATATCGATGCTGATCTCATGTAGTATCATGTTACGATAGCTCGACAGCGAGAAGCCCCAAAGACGCAGCGAAACTACCGCTGGTCAGCGCTGTCGATATGCGGAGGATGATTTTTGCAAGAGTCGCCGAGCCTTGTGCTCCGAGATAAATCGAAAATCTCGTTTCGCTAGTAAATATCCTTGCCTTTACTCAGAAATTCCACAAGATTTCATGTTAAAAACTCCAAAAACACAAAGGCGCTGAGATAGTCCTGTGCAGAAATCCCATATCAACTTCGTAAAGATTGTCAGTTTCCCATTTTTTCCACTCCACAAACCGCTCCACCAAAAGAGCAATGCCACGTAACCCTCAAACCTGCACACTTCGCAAAGTCCTGCTCCTGATAGTTACATCACATACACTTCAAGTTATCCGCCAATGGCCACACTACGCCAAAAGGCCTCCCGATGGTCTCCCCGCATGCATACTCTGATTCCAAGTTCCAGTAATACCCACATCTGAATACAGCAAACGACCAATGTCGACACTTTTGTATTCCTCTTCCTAAATTTAACATGCCTCTAGCACCAGCCTTCAGCCTCCACTGCGATCCGCAGTTCAAATCCAAATATCGGCCTGCATCGTGAGAATACACAGCGGCAATCTCTCACTGTGATATACGAAATAAAACGTCGCTAACTCTCCCCACACACAAGAATCCATATTTCTTTCTAAGGCTGACTTTCCTCAGTCCTTCAGCATATTCCTGTATTATGCAGGAATATTTAACTGTTACTCACTACTGATAGCCGCTATAAATTAATAAAATAATGCTATATCGTTTTCCTTGTTCTACCGGCTCCACAAGTAAGTGATGGTGACGCGTGGTCATTCCTAAAAAGCCCCAAAGAAGCACGTGCCTTCTCTAACGCCAATCAATTTGCCAAGGAAAGTGACGAGAAAGCGTCATATTCGTATGATGCTTGTTCGACGCTTCAATCATCGGGTCGATCGATGATTTGCCAAAAGAAATAAGACCTAAAAACTAAAGCACTCGCCAGTTCGGTAGTGACATGAAGAGTGAGACTTCTGCTTATCATAGAGAGCCTAGCGGGCAAGCTCGGTTCCATGTTCAAGATGCCTCTTTCAATGATTACTTCATCTCACTTTTACCACCACTATAATTTCCTTTCGTAAGTATTCATGCCTCTTCATTTCTTTAGTATGACAGTTGACTTCTAGAAATGTTTTCGGGAATAAATACAAGAGTCACTACATAATCACTTTATTTATTCAAGATACCACCAAATGGAATCTTCTTGGAGCACCAGTTCACACAGCAGCTTCTTTTACACACCAAATCTCAGTTCAAATGAAAAAGTTCATTTAAACTTATTTTCCAGAGCTTGTTATTGCGCCAGCCGTTCTGCCTACTACTACCACAAACACTATATGCTTGAGCTGAAGATGAGCTTCATTACATTCAGAGATAGGTAATAATAGCTTCAGCCAGAGCTCACTTTTGTCTCCTATCTCAGAACAACAACGTACCGCCCCGCCGCTACGACGACTAGCTGGAGTTCAATCACGCTGAGTTCACCGAAGAACTTAAATTCCTGCCGCAATACTGCTCACTGTCCTCTTTCAGCTCAGGCTTGATGGAAATTTTTAGCAGAGACCAGCCCTGATACAGGCGTTGACAAATGCTCATGACGAGCCGCTGTCTTCACGCAAACTTGTCAGGAGAAGAATTCGCATCAGAGCTCTTCCTCATCTCTCCATATCGCACGATGTAATACCATTCGGGTCGCGACAAATTCCGTTGTACGATCGCTTCATAATGTACTAACATCGTTCTTCGTGCCAAGACACGCTAGATCGAAAGAAAATTAAAGATTTTAAAGATTTGTGAGACGTCACAGTTTTTCGCGCTTGCATCAGTTGTCGCTGCGTAGCACGGGGCCTGGGAAGAGAATGCTGAATAACATTGTTCGGTAATCACCACGTTCTGCTGATATTTTCGGTTTCCTCACCCACGCCACATTTTCACCGGCATCCAAGATGAAGATAAGTTGGCTACTATATTTTCGTATTCATGAACAGCTCGCCACAAGTCTTTGGCCATCTTCGCGATAGTTGCTGGGACACCTGCGCCGAGTACATTTAATTTAAGCGTGCGCCTGGTCGCCGAGTCGAGCCGCGATTGATCGGGGCCTACCAGGTCGGGTCGATCATCTACTGAATAACGCCCGTCGTCGAAGTCGTCGATGAGATTTCATCAAGTCAGTAATCGACTTATTCCAGCCTATGACGATAATTGAGATATTGTCCACCATTTTGAGTTCTGCAAGGTATGACATGAGCAGTTTCTCCACGGCCTCCACTTCCTTCTCTCACTCTCTCTGACAGACTAGAAATATCGCTTTACCACTCAATCGTTTGCCTTTTATTAAAAGAGAAGGTTGAGAAGTAGAGAGAAAAAGAAAGACGATTTGACTTGTAGCCGCTATCGCTAATAGAAAGTTGCTGTCTGCATCTGTTTAAAGGTCGAGATACATACTCATCAGCAGTGCTTCTCGTGCATGTCAAGAAGATAGTTACAGAAGACATTCTCGTAGACGAAGGATACGGAGATGTCGCATCAGCGTGTTCGGGCCGCACAACATAGCCACGAAGCTTTTTGTTATTCTAGCATCAACATGTAACCCACAGTCGAGTCTTACCGCGGAAGACCCGAGACAACAAGTTCGCCGCTGAGATGATGATCTGCATGATTCTTCCAATAAATGTGGACAGAGTCATCACGCACTTATAGATTTTTACGTATTGGCGTTGTTTGAATATAGAGGAACTGTTACGACGCTTCTAAAAGATTTCGAATGTTAATCACGGATTATTACGTTTTTCGCCAGATGAAATCGTTGAGAATTTCCGCTAAGTCATTCGCAGGAAATCCCGCTGAAGATAGCTGAGCCGGAAAGCTGCCGGTCGAAAGACAAGAGCGCCAAACGATTAGCTCGATCAACAGCAGGTCGGCCGGCCGTTGTCTGGCCGCATCGGTACATCGTCAATCGAGGTTTTCCGGGGCATGGCCGGTCAGTTGCCACGGCCATCAATCGGTCAAAGATATGAAATGCTCTAGCCGCTACTTCGTTGCTCATTACTTCATAAATTGTTTATGTTAATCAAAGAAGATGTATAGTGCTCATTGCTCTGTTGCATTATTTATACAAGATACGATCGCGTCTTCAAAGTCAGAATTTAATCTCGCTAGTCTTCTAACAGGTTCTTTAGAAATTTTGTACTGATTAGATATACGAGATGATTTGGGGAGGCACCAATCGGTCAAGACGGCCAGGATGTGCTTTTTTCATACACTTAGATTAATTTCGACGCTTCATCGCCTGGAAATCGGACAGATTCGGCGACATACGCATTTATTTATGTATCGACGATACGAGCTAAGGCATGTCCGCGCGATGATGCTTTTCGCGAGATTGCGAAAATTCAGTCCTCATTTAAAATAGTTAATAGTGCCTTCTGAGATTTTTCGCGCCTAGATCGACAGGACGGACAGTTGCGGCACACGCAATCGAGCTCACAGCCGCGGCGATGTCAGGTTATCCACGCTAACCAGTGGTCTTAATTATCCAGATTATTCAATAGTCGGATCAGACTCAGAGGGCAAGAGTTGAGAAAGTGTAGACGATACGCCAATAAATGTTATTCACTTCAATCGACCAAGAATTGCTATAATCTGACTTAATTGAAACGCTGTCACTCAAATGCGCCGCTATCGTACTGAAAGTCGACTTCAGATCCAGGCGGAAATAGGATGTTGGGCCGCTTAGAAAGTTAACGTATCTTTCTCGAGTTGATATCGGTAATATTCACCGGTTAGCACACAGTGAGAAATCATTAAAAAAATAAATAAAATATCTAATAATGAGCTTAATCGCATTATTTCTTTATACGATTTATCAGAAAACGGCAAATTAAACCAAACACTATCACGCGCTTCGCTCCTCGAAGGACAAACAGAGGAGCACTTCTTCATCAGCCTGTACTTGAGAATGCTTTTCGCTACGAAAGAAAGCCAGAGTGTCTCGAACGCTTATTCGCTATGGTTGTAGGTTTCGCGCAAGCCGCCGATAAGGCTTGTCGTAAGGGTTAGTGATGCTTTAGATGTACTCCAAAGCTAAACAACATGAACTTATCTTTCAACATGAGACAGCAGATATGTCGTTCATTTCGAAGGTTCATATCAGTGGCACGCCAGAGAAGAGTCATGTGCTCTCCAAATTTCTTTTCAAAGTAAATGTCAAAATGCTGCGAGGAATCACGCTTCTCTAAGATTATAGTTGCTCGAAAATCGATTTCTTTGGGAGCTAGTATTACGATATTTGTAACGTTGCATACAATATTCTAATTATTATATTTAATGAAATGGCCAAAGTCGCCGGTCACGAATACGCCGAAAAGATCGCCAGCGAAATAGCGTCCAAAGCTCAACACCATATCGATGCAGTGGTGGGGCAGCAAGGGCGAATTAGCCCGTGCGAAAAATCGAATGGTAAGCCCAGCAGCAAGCAACACTTCAACAATGCACGTAATGGCGGACGTTATTTGCCCGCTTCATCACTCGCAGAGGTCAATGGAAATGAACAGAAGAGCTGGTCTTGCAACAAAAAGCACGCAAACAGAAAAACACAGTTGTTCCGCTATTTATGTTATTGATGTTAATATGATTGACACTTAAATACACCACGTGGGCATTGATACCGATACCTCACACTATGTGCAGTGATCAGTCGAGTAGAGAGTCATAGGTGAAGGGAATTGACAGCAGGCGGCCCATGATGAATGCAGCCTCTGGGCTGCAGGGACTGGCATTTCGTTTCAGCCTGTTTGTGAAAACTTTATCACCTTAGTTAATTAAGAATATATTCGCTTGTCAGACAAGAAGGTTTTGAGCGACATTTCGATACATTTTCAGCAGCCTTCTTGATTAATGGTCTATTTGCATTCGATATGCCACCCAAAATATACAGCCAAAGGATACCCACGATTCCACCCCACATACCGCACATCGCTAAAGCCACATAACGGAAGATAAACTCCACATCGGGTTATCGAATTATTTACCCCGAAGTTTTATGATCGACGCATCATGCTTGTCACTGCAGATAAAGATCACTACTAAGCAGCGAAGAAGCCGCCAAAGCTTTCATTGCCAATACAGGCGATGTCACAGGCGGCTATTTACATTTATTGTTTCATCGGGACGACTTCAAGCAAAGGCGGATATTGCAGCCTGATGAAACACAACAGCACGCTCGCTGTTTAAAGAGTTTGGGCCTGGCGGCAAAACCACCGGCTGTGTTATATTGTTCTTTTCGAGCCCAGTCGGCAGCAGGAATACTGGAATAAGACTTCACCGAGCCAGGAATGCTTCGCTCAGCCTATCAATAATGGAATGGTGTATTCTCGGAAAGTAGGAATGCAATACGCCAGATACTGCCTGCCGCATGACGACAAAGAAGAAACACGCCGTGCGCTTTATTACTTGAAGCACGCATCAATAGTTAATTTGCTTATCAAATGTGTGATTTGACAGTAAAATTAGCTTGGCAATTACTATTCTGGGGAAGTCCCCAGTTTTGTTTAACGCTTATTACTGGGCGAAATAAAAATAAGAGATTAGCTGATTGATTTATCTAAGTTTGTCGAATATGTAACGATACAAAATCGTTGGAACATGAGCATTACAGTGACGTATCGCACAACGGACTGGCCGTAGAAGTAATACTTCATGGTCTTAGTCAGTGGCATTACTTCAATACCCTGAGACCTTACGCTCTTCATCATTTGGCATAATGAAGACGCAGCTGCCGGCACATTGCAATGTAGTATCAATACTTGATCGCATCGACAATACCTTATCACGCTTGACGCGGTATACATCAGAAGGAATTGCCTCTCTACAGCTGCAGTATAGATGCGCCTTCAGCAGTGAAAGATCGCTTAGTCGATACAAGCCAAACGCATTTGATGTTTCCGTTATCAACGCTATTGTCGAACAACATTTCAGACGAGCATAACACCGCCTTAAAGGTGACACGACGATTTGATATCATGACAAAAGTGGGAGCCAATAACAACATATAAACTCCGCTCATTCACTTTCGCAATGTTCGCACCGCCAGGATTTACGACTTCACTAGTTATCGCTATCGCCGAATTTGTGTCACACGATAGATGTTAACGAAGCTTATGTTAATGAATGCGTCTGTTCATCGCATTCTATTTGTCTCTTCAAATAATAAAGGTTAATATTCGTAATTGAGAGCGTGTACTCGCAGCTTACCTTAGTCGATTACGGGAGCACGATAAGTGACTCCCGCCAGTCTATGACGTGGAGTCTCCATCGCCGGCAGAGTCGGGTGACGAGCAGTCTCCGGAACAACTCACCCTATATTCAGTCTCGTCGAATCCTCGCGATTATCGCGCCACCAAATAGCTACAGTCAAATACGCCTCCTTTTTCTATTCTCGAACTCAAAACGGTCGCCGTCAGTCAAGGACAAGGTAGTGACGCCGCCAGGACACTGCGTATTAGCATCCAAGAAACATCATCTGAAGTAGCTTCGAATCCAAGAAAAAGTAAAGTTTTTCGCCGTTTTTTCATTCGCCACGCATGAAATGATCTCTTTCAGCAGATCCACGAGCAGCTGGCTTCCGCCACGCACCAACGTATCGCAGCCCGCTCGCTGTTTGTTCGTGATTTCGACAGTTGTTAATCACATATCTACATAGCGATTGTCTTCTGGTATGTGTGTTTGTGAAATGTAGAAGAAGCGAGGATCGTTTATCATAGCTTCGGTGATTGTGATATTTGCATAAATCGCTTATGTTAATTATTGAAGATGGGCCGTGAATTTACTGTGAACGATAAATCGTTATAGCACCGAATTACTTGATTAAATTCGTCATTACATAACGTTACACTGATAACTATCAATATAGTTAACGGTGGTAATCGACGTAGCGACGCAGCTGACAGAATCGATTTGCGACCGCTACCACAGAAGGGTAACATATAAACTTTTGTATTTATATCATTTAGATGCCGATAGCTGCGTGATATAACATGGTGACAGCACGCCTATACTCTTGTTTTGCATATTTCGCCAACATATCACGATTTTCAATGTCGCAAAAATTGCACCTGCTTATTAGATCAGCTTTATCGCTTATTATCAAGCAGTTGGCAGCGCCTACGCACATAACAAGAAGCCGATTATCCTAAGGAAATAGCATATCTTTATATCTCTTAACGAACAAAGCAGAAAACAGTTACACGAGTCTTCTAGAAAAAGAATCTGCCCAGAACACACCGGAAAGTACAGAATTTCGAGCTTCAGACTTCACGAGGATGGAAAATGAATACCACAGCAACGCAAAGCCACAAACAGCCAGCAGAACAAACATTTCTGGCCATAAACACATCGCGCAGCTCACTTGTATTCTCGATTTTTCATAACAACATGGCGCGCAGATCACGATGAACCTTTTCAATTTGAAGAAATAGCTTCGTATTCAGAGGATACGGCATTCGAACGACTTCATGTATACTTGCTCGTCGTCTGCCGATTCATTCTGTAGGTGGTACTTCATGGTGTAA
The DNA here is from genome assembly GCA_026122235.1 of Vinca minor. Lineage (NCBI taxonomy): Eukaryota > Viridiplantae > Streptophyta > Magnoliopsida > Gentianales > Apocynaceae > Vinca > Vinca minor. The sequence goes on along the minus strand of JAOCZM010000252.1, from coordinate 89,251 downwards.
ATGGGTTTTTACATTAAAACCCACATGAAGCGAATGCGCAAATGCAGCATCGAGTCACGGCAGCCTACAAACAATATCACCATGACTTAGCATCTTTTCAGTTCGCGTCCACGATTTTCGCTTATCAGCAGCCTGCTTCGAGACTGGAGCAACCGGGCAATGATTATCGAAACGCTTCAACACCTGACGGTGACGTGTATATGATACGGGCCCCAAGGTTTTGTCGTCGAGAGAGCTTCGCAGTTTACGACGCCAAAGCCTCGCTGAACACCGCCGCGATACCGCCCGCGAGCTTCAGAATGTAGGATGAGCCTGCGGTTTAAAGGTTAAGGATCGCACTTCGCTTAGACGTAGATTGGCATACCACTGTTGAAATCTTGTTACGTCGTTCCGCAGCTCGTAGCGCCGTCAAAGACGCCGTTTTACGAATACTAAAGCAAGCTGCCATATTCGGGAGTCACATCTACAGAGACCAGATATTTCATCGCCTAAGTCGCAGCACATGGGACAAAATAAAAGTGTTTAGCATGCAAAGCAGCCCAATAGTGCATTGCTCTATGGCCGACGTATCGTTCGTCAGTGAATACATGAATGCCGCCGAATAGAACGCATAGTTATATCTTTGCCATAGATCCAATATACGCCATGATGACCGCTGAGCGTTGCCGCTTGGCATTACTTAGCAGAGTACGCTTTCAATACGTGAACGCCATCGATCTGCATTGTTACGTTCTTCAAAGGCTATAGCGATTCGCGATGTTATTCTTATTTACGATGATGAAAGCCGCAAAATCGCCATACCGGCGTTGGGTTTCAAATCGTTAGAGATGAGCCGCGCACCGAGCATGCAGCTTACTTGAATGCAGGTGCATAGTCAAAAGAGCTCAAAGGTCAATATAAATAGTATTTGTTTAGCTAGAAAGGTCGAAAGGGGGCTTAGCAAATAAGATGGCGTCAGCAGCTTATTTCACGATTTCCATGTGGGTTTTGCTGCGAATTTCATAGATTTGTTTGCGACAACAACGGGCATGACACCCAGAACTTGATTACAGTTCAAACATGTAGCTACTTATTTCATTGTTTGAGTCTCGCGAGACAGCGGAGAGAGCTGACACAACATATATGGAAGGTAATGCTAGAATAATGCCGCCGACTATCGACAAACATCGAGTCGCAAAGAAGAAGAGATCGTCACACTAATTTCACGGGTATTCGAGATTTGCACATTTTAGAGATAAATATTAATGATAAAGAAATTATTTATCGTAATTGCTCCTGCGTAGTTTCGAGATTATTGCGTCAAGATTAATAATATTTACGACAGCGCATACCCAAGATATTCATTATAATTTTTGCTTAACAACATAAATAATAATATGTTCCAGAATAGTAGATTTAGACGCATGAGATAATATTTCAAACGCTTAGCTCTAACATTACAGTGGAATTTCGAGGACACACACGCGCAAAATTCAGTATAGGCATTTGAGCATATTTCTGATCGCTTCACATGTGCATAGCGATTGGGAGAATCATTACGGCCAAGACAGAAACAATACGCCAGTCAACGGCAGCCAGCCTTTTGATCGGTTGTTATATGAGATCTCGCCGAGCCAGGTTCACACGCCAGACGTTGCGTTATGCTTGATACGCAACGCCATTCGCAGGACAGCGCACGAGGTATATCACGCACTTGTTCAGACGAAGGGAAAGGTAGCGATGGTCCCTCCAGCAGGGGGGCAGTTTAGTGATTGCCTCGAAAGTTCTGATTAATTACGGCCACGAATTTGTCAACAGATCGATGTCAAGCCTGAGCCAGCCTGGCCGCGACCGCAAACTAAAAAGACGATCGTCAGCAGTGACTTTTTTCCACGACTTCGTGTTCACCTAAAGAGTCGGGACGTGATATTTTCATAGTCAAAGCTTCAAATGTTGTGAGCAAATCACAGCATATTTATGATGATGCCAGCAGATACTTCCAGCCATCGCGACATACGATACCAACGTCACGTACAACGCCGTCGCATTTCATATCAATCGACCGCTTGCTGAGTACATTTACCGGTGTGCTGGCTGGCCAAGCAGCTTCGTTGTCGATTGCCCCTTGTGGTCAGCGCCTCCACTGATCAACAGCTTGGTCAAACAACAGGCCGCTTCCGAGCTGATTAGCTAAATGGGTTTGTCAATAGCTTAGTCGACTGGGATTCCACTTACTTTGAGCAACAGAGATATTATCCACTATTTTGCTCTTAGCAGCTTATAAAAGCGGGCAGAGTAGTTTTCCATGCATCTCTCACTTCATTTTGCCTTCTCGATAATTAGAAAAATATCGATTTGGTCTATTCTAATCGCTTTTCAGCTTGAGTTTAGGGAAAAGAGAATATTCGGGAGAGTTTAGAGACAGATTTTCTGTAGTTTTCCTGCCATTGTTACTAGTTGGTTGAAATCTTTGTATCTTGTTCTTTTTCTTAAAAGGTCAGAGATACATTGCTCCATTGCCATGTCTTCAAAGCTTGCCAAGCATGCTAAGACTGTAGCTGCTGAGGACATCCCGTGAAGATCGAAGGATATCGGAGATTGAGCCGCAAGATGTGGCAATTTCGCCTTCGATTAACAGCCGGAAGCGCCAGTTTGTGTTATCAATATAAGGTAAAACACTACAGTTTTTACCGGTGGCTGCAGGCGGGTCAGTTTATTTCGCTGCGCAGAGTGTGTGACCGTTGCCTTCAATACCCAGTGCAGTTGCCAATGTCATGAATTCCGATATTTTTCAGCAGATTAGCACCCCATATTGTAAGGGATTCACCACGACAAAGCACAAGCATTAGCCACCAGAAAGATCCTACAATATGGCCCATGAATCTCGGGAGGATATCAGATTCATGACTGCATGCACTGCACCAGTTATTGTGAGAATAACCTGTCACACATAAATGCTGCGAAATGAAATAAAACTTGACTCCGCTTCTACCAGGATCTTCCACGAGTAAGAACCTACTACTACGTGGATAGTGTTTTACCTTATATTGATGCTAGAATGGCTGAAACGCTTTCAAATGGGTATGTTGTCACGAACTAACACCACAATGCGTGCTCGCGCTTCTCCCAAAGATTCACTGATCTTCCTGGGGGATGGTCTTCATCGCTGTGCTAGCCAACGCCTTGTAGAAGCTTTGAAGACACTCTTCAATGGAGTATGTATCTCTGACCTTTAGAAGAACAAGATACAAGATTTCTAACTTCTTTTCTATTAGCAATAGCCGTAAAACAAGTCTAGAAAATCATGCCTTTTCTTTCTCTCTAAAGCTCTCAATATTCTCTCTTTCCCTAAGCTTCAAAAAGTCGGAAAAACTGATTAGGAAATGATTAGGAAAATCAGTATTTTCCTAGTCTATCAAGAGAGAAAGTGGGAGAGTGAAAGTGAAGTGGGAGCATCATGGATGAAAACTACTCCACCACTTTCTCCACCACTTTTAACCACCTTCTAAGAGATAAAATGGCTGGATAATATCTCTAATTGTCCAGCCATAAGGTCGGTCCAAAACGGGTCTGGCCGCCCAAACATATTGGTCGGCCCAACCCGAGTAAGGGCCCAATCCAATCCCTCGCCCGGCCCGCACCGCCCAACCAAATTGATTGATCCAACGGGTTGGTCGGCCCAACCCTATTGAGCGGCCCAATCCACCGCAGCTCAAGTCCCTGCCCGCCCAATCGATTGGCGCACCTTAGATTAAATGTACTCCAACAAGCCCAACTAGCTTGATCTATGAGTGCGACTCCAAGAGGTATCTATGACGCTGTGCCGTGACATCATATGTCATGTAATGAGAGGTATCTAGCAACGCATCATTACCCCCCAAATCATAAATATCTCGTGATTTATCATAATCACAACATTTGACATTTGTAGTTAAATCCTTTTGTCCTTGATATCTAGATTGAACACAAGTCATGGAAAAAGTCACACTTGTATTGTCCAATCTTTTAGTTTCTTGATTCGCGAGTAGACTAATCAAATGACATCAATATCATATACCGATTCACTTGTTCATGGCCATGAATTAGTCGACTCCATCAGGGGCCCAAGATATCGCCTCCTTCTATATAGGAGTGGACAAATCCCTTTCGCATCCCACTCATCCCGAACAAGATTCGTGATATACCCTATCAAATGCCTTTATTGCTCACCCAGCTACTTGATAGCGTTTAACATTATCAAAGCATAACACTAGCCATGCAAGAACTCTTGTGAGACCTCAAGTCGAAGGATCTCATATACAACCTAGCCAAAAATTTTGAGAAACACCGTTGACTATTATATAACAACCCATGGTGTGTTTCTCATGTCGGGTCCTGGCCCAAAGATAATGATTCTCTAATCATATATACCTATGTGACGATCCGATATCTTATATCAATCACTACACATACTAGTCTTTGCGCATTATTATTGTCCTCAAGATTCCATAATAATGTTCGACTAGGACGCTTTCGTAATAGTATCTCATAACAATTATGAATACTATTCTAAGGACATATTATTTATTTATGTTGTTAAGAACGTAAAACATAATGAATAATACTCGGAATTAATTGCCTTTAATTCATCAAAATGAAAATTACATTAATACTAGCACAATAATCTCCCACTTGCACTAAAGACCCAAATTACAATAAATGGTCTTTATGGCATACTATTGATCTGCCTCTAAAGATCAGCCCTCCGTGATATCGGATACCCATGGAGCTAGTGTGACGATCATGTCGCCAGCCGCGACAGTGGGCTTTGTCGCTGGATCGGCGACATTGTCTCGCCGAGTCTACTCTACATATATGCACATCACCTCTCTCTATAATCTCGCGGATTAGGTGAAATCGCCGTAGTACATGTTTGGACCTCTGGTGAGATCTAGGTTCCTTAGATTGGGTAAATAGCCCCATTGTTGTCACAATAGAGGCTCCATCGGGTTCGCAATACTAGGAACCACATCGAGGCTCTGAAATAAATTTCCCGATCCAAATCGCCTCCTTAGCCGCTTCACAAGCCGCTATGTACTCGCCTCTGCTGTAGAATCTCGCTATGGTTGATTGCTTTGAATCGCGCCACCACAAGACTCTCCATTCAAGTTAAACACATATCCCGATTGCGATCGAAATCATCTCTCGCTGCTTTGGAAACTAGCATCGGTGTAAACTCAGCCATAACGAGCTCATCCGCCTCCATAAATCAAGAATGTATCCTTAGTCCTTCGTAAGTACTTGAGGATATTCTTGACCGAGATCCAGTGACGCTTCACCGTAATTAGACTCGCATCTCGCTCGTAATGCTTAAGGCAAACGAGACATCTCAAGCGAGTACAAATCATGGCGTATATGATGGATCCTATGGCGTAAGCATAGTGGATCTCTTTCATGCGTTCTAATTCGGCAAAGTGTTTAGAACACTGCTTCTTTGACTGTAACAGCACTCATGTGCCATAGACAAAGTCCTTTCTAGACTCTTGCATGCTAAACCGCTTTAGCACCTTGTCTATATATGTACTCGACTTAGGCCAACGAGTCTCCCGGATCTATCTCTATAGATCTTGACTCCCTGTAATATAGTCAGCTTCGCCTAAGTCTTTCATAGAGAAACACGTACTCAACCAAGCCTTTACAGCACTTTTAAGGTTGGTATGTCGTTTCCAATGAGTAAGTATGTCATCTACATACAAAACCAGAATACAATTGAGCTCCCACTAACCTTTTTATAAACACAAGGCTCATCCTCATTTCTAATGAAGCCAAACTCACTTGACGCATCATTAAAACGGATGTTCCAGCCTTTCGAGAAGCTCCGCTTGAGTCCATAAATGGATCTCTCAAGCTTACATACTTTTCCAAAGATTCTCTCGGAGTGACAAAACCTTCAGCCGTGTCATATACACATCCTCATCAAGTTTTCCATTAAGGAAAGCGGCTTTTGACATCCATTTGCCGATTTCGTAGTCATAGTAAGTCGTAATAGCAAGCAAAATCCGAATGGACTTGAACATAACCACAGTGGGAAAAGGTCTCATCATAGTCAATACCATGAATTTGTTTGAAACCTTTCACGATCAGCCGCTCTCAGACGCTTTGTACATTCCCTTCCATGCTCTGCTTTTAATCTTAAAACCCATTTGCACTCCCTATGGGAGTTACCCCTTCAGCGGATCAACCAAGATCCGGACTTGGTTAGTGTACATGGAGTCCATTTCGCATCTCACGGCTTCAAGCCATTTCTAACTCGGGCTACTAATCGCTCGCTTGTAGGTCAAGGTTCATCGTGATTCACAAACATAACATCACCATGTTCGCTATGAAAAAATCCAAATTTTTCCCTGGAGGTGGACGTACTAACTCTACCGCACTCTACGCAATTCTGTGTTTCTTTGAATCGCGCTGGCCGCACAACCGCTGTGGCACTCGCCGCACAACAACTTCGTGGAGTCCTGCTTCATTTTCCATCTCATCATTAGTGCTAGTTTGAGAGTCTCTGAACTTCAAAAAGTTCTACGCTACTCCCACTTGTGTTTCTAGAAACAAATTCTTTTTTCTAGAAAGACTCCGCGTGCAGCAACAAACACTTTGTTCTCAAGTAGGATATAAAAGTAGTATCCTTTAGTTTCCTTAGATAATCAGCCTTTGTTACATATTTGCATGGGCGTACTCAACCTTCAATGTAAAGCAAAGAAAGCTAATCTAATAAAACGATTACAATTTTACAACATTGAAAAACGACTGCATGTCGTATTATAAAATTACAACCGAAATATGTAAAACAAGCGGGTATAGAGAGGCCATGCTATTCACCATGTTAATATCACATAAAACATAACGTAAATAATTCGCGATATAAATACAAGTTTATATGTGTTGCCACCACGCAGAGTCAGGGCACGGTCCTCGAAGAAAAATCCATTCTAGCATCACCATCGAATGAGTTTTTCTCGCCCCGATTTACCCTCAATTGCCTAACTTACATAATCGGATTATGCAATGGTTAATCGGATTAATGTAAATGCTTATGCTTAATGACGTAATTTAATCAAATTAATTTCGATTAACATAACAGCTTTATGCAGCTTTACGTAATCAATTCACAAAGCAGCTTTATGCAAGAATAAAGAATGGTTAACATAAACAGCTTTATGCAAATATCATAATCACTGTAAACATATGATAAAAAATATAGAAACAATTTTTTCTCGCTTTTTCACAAACACACATACCAAATCGAATTTGATATATGTTAAGATGTGATTAACAATATCGAATCCAATCGTATGAAAGCAAGGCTCGATACCACCGGGAGGGATTCATGGGCGGAAACTGCTCCAAACACTCATGGATCCTCCTCCCAAGTGATCCGCCATACGTGAAACGAATCGGAAAAACAAATAAAAACTTACTTTTTTCTGGATTCAAGAAGCTACTTTGAATGGAGGATGATGTTTCTGGATGCTAATCCCGCCACCAATTGATCTCTCATGCGAAAGTCCCTCTACCGGTATCCACGCGACTTTAAACGGGCAGCGATTGCTAGCTCTTCGCTTTTTTCCGGGTTTCTGGAATTAGAGAGAAAAAGGGAGAGGCGTAAACTATTTCTGCTTCTTAGGTATTTCGGTCAAAAGCATCGAAGTTCTGTGGTTTCGCCAAGAGTTTATTATATGTGGTGTGAGAGTTTGTTCCCGTAACTAACTCTCACGCCCTCAACTCCTTCTCAGAACGGGAGTCCTTAACTCCCACGCCCCTTAGATTCTCACCGGTAGCTGGGAGTCCTTATCTGATAATAACTCCCACGTAATCCCAGCCAAAGGTAAAATACCGAAATTGCCCCTATCTCTAATTCGAATAATAAACACTTTATTATTTTCAGAAGATAAATGTCGATACAATGAACCTAGACACATTCTAGATTCATCAACTGACATAAAGCTCGCTAGCTCGCCTATGCGTGTGACCCGTAGGTTCATCTCACGATGGCAATGAAAACACACTTAGTAGTAGCGTGAGTCCATAAATCACAAGCTGTCCCTAGCAGACATCGTGACTACCCAAAGTGAATGAATATACAACTGAACCCTAATATCAATCCACTATTTAATCCCTTTGTCTCGCGATATCCAAATTAAGCATAAGGCATGGTGGTCGCCACCCTTATTAAGCTTAATTGTATTTATGCTCGATCTCCGTAGATCAAGCTTTGACAAATAGCATTTGATAACCACTTTATCAAATACATTTGAGCACGGCCATGCATTTAAACAGCTTTTCCCTATCGAGGGGCCCCATGGATATCTCTCTAATAATAGAGAGGGACAAATTCCTTACAATGTCTCTCACATTCAAGCTATGATAGGACACTACATCCGATCTCGACCGTATTGATTACTCACATAAGTAACGTCCGACCGAGTCAAAACGTGGCTCCATTCATACTAGAATCAATGAAGACATAAGGTCTAAGGATTCTAAAATAGTATTGAGGAAGTAATACTTATGACTTAAGACCATGAAGTATTACTTCCGACTGATCACGCCCAATACAATGTATCCCTATATATCGCATCTATGATGTGATTTGTATCCATTACACATGATCAAGAAAACAAGATCATCAATCAACAATCATACTAGTTTTATTTCATAGTAATAAAGCATTAAATAAAACTAGGGACTTCTAGAATAGTAATTACTTAAGCTAATGAGTTTTACTATCAAATCACACATTTGTTAATCAAAAGCAAAATTAACTATTCAATTACATGCTCAAAAGATAATAAAACGCACAACATAGTGCAATGGTCCTAGGGCACTACTAACATCATCATAGAACGAACCATATCTAATAATGTTCTGTTCCTCCTTTCAGATACACCATTCCATTGTGGAATAGCTGGAGGAGAAAGTTGTGAAACGATTCCACAAGCTTTTAGATAGTCACGCATCTTGACTCAAGTATTCTCCTCCCTCGATCGTATCAAGAACCTTAATACTCTTGTCAAGTTGGTTTTCTACTTCAAGTTTAAACTCTTAAACTTAGCAAATGCTTCGGATTTGTGTTTCATCAAGAACACATATCCATACCCTACTCAAGTCATCACGAAAGGTAATGAAGTAGAGGTAACCACCCCTCGCATGTATATTAAAAGGGCCACATACATCACTATGTATTAGTCCTAATAAAGCATCGGCTCTCTCACCTAGCTTAGTGAAAGGTGATGCTCGTCATCTTACCCAACAAACATGATTCGTATCGATCATAAAACTCAAGTCAAATGATTCCAATAACCCATCTTTATGGAGTTTGGATATGCGATCTTCGTTTATGTGGCCTAAGCGACAATGCCAGAGGTATGTAGGATTAGAATCATTAGATTTAATCCTTTTGGTATTTATATTTTAGATTGGCATATCAAGATCTAAAACATATAGACCATTAATCAAAGAGGCTCTTGGATAAAACATATTATCCAGAAATAACGACAATCGTTGGTTTTTGATCGAAATCTCAAAACCTTTCTTGTCCAAACAAGAAACCGAAATAATATTCTTAATTAAACTAGGTACATAGAATAAGTTTTCTAAACCCAAAACAAGCCCCCAAGGCAAAGTAAAAGTACAAGTCCCTACAGCTAGTGGTCGCAACACGTGCTCCGCTGCCTACTCGTAGTTCCACTTCACCCTTTGCCAACTCTCTACTCATTTTGCAGTCCCTCGCACATTAGTACAAATGTGAGAACCACATCCAAGTATCAAATACCCAAGAAGTAGTTGTATTTAAATTGATATCAATCATATTAACATCAATAACATAAATACCCTGAGCTCTAAACAACAATTGTTTTCTCCTTTTGCAGCCTTTTTTGTTGCAAGATAGCTCTTGCAATTCCTTTTCCAGTGGACCCTTCTCACCACAAATGATGACAGATAGAGTCTTTGGCTACACCACCCTTAGGTTTCAAAGGCATTGTTGAAAGTGGTTTGCTTGCCCTCGGGCTTACCATTCGGCTTTTCCTTTCGATTTCACAAAACCTCTCGCTTTGCCCTTTGCACCATCGAGATGGTGTCGGGGCTTGGACTTGCCTATTTCCTTCTCGGCAGTCCTCAAAGCATGTTCAACAATTCAGTGCAATGGCTTGTCAATTTCATTCATATGATAATTTAGAATGAACTCGATCGTATGACTCATGCAACGATTGCAAAATCAAATCAGCCCGACAAACTTCTTGTCCCAAAGGAAATCCCAGCTTTTCAAGGTTTTGAACATAACCTATCATCTTAAGAACGTGAGTTCCTACCGGCATTCCTTCGTGACATTTTGCACCGAAAAAGAGATTTCGACACATCGAATCTCTCCTGGCGTGCTTGCCCCTGATATAGTTGCTTCAAGTGAACCAACATATCATAAGCCCCCATGTCCTCATGTTGCTTCTGAAGATCAGAGTTCATGGTGACAAGCATGAGGCTAGACACATCTAAAGCATCACTAACATGCTTCGATAAGCACTTCTATCACGGCCGAAGCGCGAGCCTCCGGTATAGCAGAATAGGGCTGCTCCAGACATACGACTTTTCTTTCATGCTTGAGAACGATTCTCAAGTTCTCGAACCAATGAGAAGTTAACTCTCTAATTTGTCCTTCTCAAGGACAGAACGCAGTGATAGTGTTTGGTTTGAATTTGCCATTTTTCTACAACAAAATACATATAGAAAGTAAGTACCGATTAAAATCATTATTAGGTCTTTATTTATTTTTTTTTTTAATGATTTCTCCCACTATTTTCTTCGAGTGAATAACCCTCAATATCAACTCGGAAAGTTCGTTAACTTTCTAGCGGGCCAAGATCCATATTTCACCTGCTCGAAGTCACTTTGGCTGATCGCCCAAAACTTAGTTATTTAGGTAGGCAACGTTTTCCAATTACATCAAATTATGTAATTCTTGGTCAGTTGAGTGAATAACATTTATTCAAGCGTATCATTATACACTTTTCTCAACTCTTTTGCCTCTAGATCCTCAATCCATTTATTGAGATAATCTAGTTAATTAAGACCCTAAGTTTTAGCCAGCGGATAACACAACTTATCCTTCGCGCCCACTCCCGAGATAGACACGTATGCACAGCCTTTGGCATGTCCCATACTAATGTCGATCTAGGCCTTGACGAGGGCAAAACTTAGGAAGGCACTAATTAATATTTTAAATGAGGGATTTAGTTTTTTAACAATCTCACCGTAAAAGCATAAATAAAACAGCTTTATGCTTATATACATATGCATCCAATACATAAAATAAAATGCAATAGTAATCGCTAAGATCCTATTCGGTTTTTTCCAAGCCAATGGAAAAACCGTGAAGTCAATCTAAGGGTGTAAAAAGAAAAACATCTATTCTACACCGTCTTGACCTTCAGCTTGGTTGCCTCCAAATCTTCATCATCTCACTGCATCTTCTCCTAATCTAGAATTACAAAATTTCTAAGGAAACCCTCGAGTTACATTCGAGGGGATTTAATGAGATTAAAATTACAACTTTTGAATGATAAAACAGCACGATACGCAGATCGTATTATAAAAATAATACCAACAGGTAATGGCGACTACTATGCATCATGCTCAATTAACATAACAATTTATGAAAAATAATGAGCAACCAAAGAAATAAGAACATTTCATATACTCGTCGGGTCTCGTTGACCGACTGCACAAGCTCTGGCCGACCGAAAAAGTACCGAGAGTACTCTGCTGACCAACCGTGCACTTTGGCCGATCGAAGACCAACTCTGCTCGACCGAACACCCTCTCTGCTGATCCGAACCTAATGCCATTTAGCTATCGTTTGCCTCTGGCCGATCAAACCGAGTCCCTGGCCGACCAAGTGCTAGAAATCGAGAGTTTTTCCATCTTTTGAATGACTTCAAAACTCGAAATTCTCAATGCATATACATACGTAAAACTCGAAAAAGCATGTCATCCATGATTTACAACATTTCTAGCAATCCTAAGGCATGCATAACATAGATTCATAATCTATATTCAAACACTATAACACATAAAGTCTATGTGGTACTCGTGAGTGGCTCGATACCACCGTTAGAGGAATAACCGGTCACACATAAATGCTAATGAATAAAAACTTGACCCGCCTCTACCAGATCTTCCACGAGTAAGAACCTACGACTATGGGATAGTGTTTTACCTTATATTGATGCTAGAATGGTCTGAAACGCTCAACGCGGTATGTTGTCACGAACTGAACACCACAATGCAGTCTCGTCTCTCCCAAGATCCACTCGATCTTCCGGGGATGGTCTTCTACCGCTTGGGTGCTAGCCAACGCCTTGTAGAAGCTTTGAAGACACTCTTCAATGGAGTATGTATCTCCCGACCTTTTAGAAGAACAAGATACAAGATTTCTAACTTCTTTCTATTAACAACAGCCGTAAAACAAGTCTAGAAAATCTGTCTTTTCTTTTCTCTCTAAAGCTCTCAATATTCTCTCTTTCCCCCTAAGCTTCAAAAGTCGGAAAAACTGATTAGAATGATTAGGAAAATCAGTATTTTCCTAGTCTATCAAGAGAGAGTCGAGAGTGAAAGTGGAAAGTGGGAGATCATGGATGAAACTACTCCACCACTTCCTCCACCACTTTTAACCACCTCTCTAAGAGATAAAATGGTTGGATAATATCTCTAATTGTCCAGCCATAAGGTCGGTCCAAAACGGCCGGTCGGCCCCAACCCGATTAAGGGCCCAATCCTATCCTGGCCGCACTCGCCCAACCGAATTGATTGATCCAAACGGGTTGGTCGGCCCAACCCCTATTAAGTGGCCCAATCCAATGCGGCTCGGCCCAATCGAATTGGCGCACCTTAGATTAAATGTACTCCAACACTAGTGTCCAACAAAGCTATCACGGGAGTAGCTAAAGACTTGTGAGAGATGATCTGTACATGGACCAGAGGGTATAGATCTGTGAAAGACATGCTCGGAAGTGTTCATCGACTACCGATTGAAATGGCAAAAGAGATCACCGTAAGAGGCCGACTGAGGGTCGAGAGCTATCACTGGGGACAATGGTGATTCTACTCGACAATGTTGATGTCAACATTCTCTTTTCCCAAGAACCATGCTTTGAGTACTGTGATAACTTCGTCTGGAGAACTGAGTTGAAGGAACTGCAGCTGACATTCTTCACCTAAAGAGTCCTAAAATTCTTTGAGTTTTCCTTCCAACTGCAACAAACTCGCCGAGCACCTCATGAAGCCGGGTGATGTTGGGTCGTTAGTATGAAGCCAATCAGATATAACTTGGAATTTGTCACCCCATTTGAATGGGCGGTACATCATCGATGGTAAATGGAGGATGGGGAGGTGGGTCTGGGTCTGGGTCTTCCTCTATTGGGTTTGCATTAGAAGTTGGCTCAGGGTCCATCATGAACAGCTTTGTCGAACGCCTCAAAAGCTATCAAGGTTTGAGATATCTCGCCTTGGGTTTTGCTCTGAATGGGTTTGGAGAGGTTGGTGGACGATGATATTCTTGAGAAAAGAAAGGGTAGGGTTTGGTTCTTCAAGTTGAGGACTTCAAAGCAATGGTTGAGGCTCCAACCGTGGGGTCATAGGGTATCCGCCTCGGGTTTTAACTGGGACTGGCTTTGGAGGGGTTGGTTGCGCCGAGCTGGTCGAATCGTACTACTCTTTTGATGGTGAGGTAAGTGTTTCCATAAAGCTAGGGCTGGAGAGTAAGTTGTTTGTGGTGAAGTTGAAAATGGGTTTGGACGTGGGGTTGACCTGACAGATGGCTTGGGGAAATAGGAAGGTAGGCTGGGTTTAGATGGCTTTAGCTGAGACTCAAGGGATTTGAGTTGGTGTTGTAAAAACTCTTTTTCAGACAATAGTTTGGACATCTAGGGAGACCATTTGGTGGTGTACTGGATTAGATAAGAAAATTGATTGTGCAGGGCTCCGATTTTGCTGTGAAGGTTTGAAATGTTTTGTTCCAAAGGGGAACGGTCTGAAAGAGCAGGAGATAGCGCCATCATGTATAAAGGAAGTGGAGAGGGCATGAATGGGTTACCTGGAGGAGGGTGGGTTTTGTATGGTGGGTTATCAGAGGAAGAAGTAGGGGGTGGGTTGGAGTGGTATTGAGAAGGAGGCCCGTACTGAACATAGAACTCGAAACTTTTGCCACTGGGTTCTCCTAGCAGATCAACAGAGGTGTCACCTGCTTCATATCTTTCTCGAAGACTTTGCTGAGTGCTTTTAGATTTTTCGGATCTTGATTTCTTTGGCAAATCATCGTCATCATCGGACCAATGATTCAGGCAGTCTTCGCACGAACAAACATCATACCAGATATGACCTTTCTCGTCCTTTCCTTGGTAAATTGGTTGGCCATTAGAGGAGAACATTACTACTGGGGCTTTTAGAGATGACCACGCGTCACCATCCCTTAACGAGAATTCAGTAGGGACAACAGGAGAAACATTATGGCAGGCTGTTTTGTGGTTTTTATAACTGGCTATCCAAGTAGTGGGTAACAGGGATTTAAATGCCTCTCTATGTCTGGGAACAAAGGTACTTTGAGAGGTTTGGGGAGAGTCAACCGAAAGAAATATGGATTCACCGTATTGTAATTGGGGAGGAGTTGGGAGCTTGACAGCATAGTTTTGTACTCTGTATACCATCTGGTGGGGAAGGATTGCCATATATGTATTCTCCAATTCTGGGCCAGTGATTTGGATTTGAACACGGATCACAGTAGACAGAGCTGGATCTTCCAGGGGCATGGTAAAATTTGGGAAGAGGGTTACAAATAGTGTCCCAACATTGAGGGTCGTTTGCACTGTTCCGATAATGGAGTGTTCGTATCTTTGGAACTTGGAATCAAGGAGTGTCATACGGGAGACCATCGGGAGGCCTTTTTTGGCATGGAGTGTGACCGCTAGGCGGATGGCACCAAAGTGTATGTGAATGTAACCTTGGTCCAGACAGGACTTTGCAAAGTGTTCTGGAAGTTTGAGGGTTACGCACTGTTCTTCTTTGGTGGAGGGCAGTTTGTGGGTGGAAAAATGGGAGGCTTGACAGAAATCTTTTACAGAAGTTGATATGGGATTTCTACCTAGGACTTGTCTAAGACGCACAACTACAATATTTTTGGGTTTTTCTTTTTGGTAAATACTGTAAGGATTTACTACGGGATAAGAAGACAAAGGATATTTACTAACAAAACCAAGTTTTCAGATTTAATGTGTTTTTCGAAATCGACAGCTTACTGCTTTTAAAAATCATCCTCACGCATCAGACGCACAACCCACACTGGAATTTCACTCATCAGTGTACCGGGCCTTCCTTGTCAGACTATCATAACTATGACTCTCTAAGCAGGGATCCACATCAGTAGACTCTTTAGAAGTGTTCAGTTACTCTATTAAATTCGAAGTTTTCTGATGGAAGTACCCGCAAAATCTCTTAATTTCCCAAAACCTCAATTTTCTGATGTAAGTACCCACAAAAGATCCTAATAAAGGCAACTGTGGCACAATTCCAAGCATACTGGTCAGAGGCAAAGAGGAATTAAAGAACTAGCGGCATCATCAAAACCATACTGGACAAAGATCACGAGGAATTAAAGAACTAGCAGCATCTTCAAACTCATACTAATCTAAGACCAAGAGCAGTGTTACTAATCATCTAAATCATAAACTGATATTTTGTAAAAAAATCATTTGAAAACCGTGATTGGTCGTGTCATAAACTCCCCCGCTCCCCATATTCAGTCACCGAAAAATTAGCCGGACATGGCTCTGATACCAATATACCTAGTAGTTAAGGAAAACATTAAACTAAGAGACGACATTCTATACCAGAACCTTCCATTATCAAAACAACCTTCTTCCCTTAGATTTGCATAGAAGTCATAAATAGCATCAAGACACATATCATCATCTATTTCAATAGAATAGTCCATCCTATCTTATCAAGAAGTCTTTTCAAAAGTTCAAGCCCTTTCCGTTTTTGAAGATATTGTTGTATTTGATGTGGCCAGGGAGAATAAGTCTTTTACTTGAAGAAATGTCATTATATAGAGATTCAATATCAGGAGAGAAGAATTGCTTTGACATTCTTGAGGCATTGTAGTTAGATGATTATTCTCTCTCAAATGTGGGATCTTTTGTGAGGCGCTCTGGTATTTCCTCAACATAGACTGAGTCGTCGCATGATTGATCGTCATCCGGGATTGCTTTCTCTTTTCTTTTGTCTTTGACAAACCTTATTTAGCAGATGGAGGATCTTTGAAGAAAACTTGAACTTCTTTTACTCTTTGTGTCTAAGGGAGGGGAGTGTTAGTAGTGCCCTAGGACCATTAGCATATGTTGTACGTTTTATATCTTTTTGAGCATTTCATATGAATAGTTAATTTTGCTTATGAACATCAAATGCGTGATTTGATAGTAAAACTCATTTGCTTATGTAATTACTATTTTAGTTGTCCCTAGTTTTATGTAATGCTTATTTACAATGAAATAAAACTAGTATCATGTTTGATTGATGATTACGTTTTACTAATCATGTGTAATGAATACAAATCACATCATAGATGCAATATATAGGGATACATTGTATTGGACGTGATCCGTTAGAGAAGTAATACTTCATGGTCCTTAGTCATAAGTATTACTTCCTCAATACTATTTTAGAATCCTTAGACCTTTTGTCTCCATTTGATTCTAGCATGAATGAAGCCATGTTTTGACTCGACCATGACGTTGCTTTTAATCGAGTAATCAATACGACCGATGATCGGATGTAGCGTCCCTATCATGGCTTGAATGTGAGAGGCATTGTAAGGAATTTGTCCTCTCTATTATTAGAGAGAGATATCCATGGGCCCCTCCATAGGGAAAGACTGTCTAAATGCATGGCCGTGCTCAAATGTATTTGATAAAGTGGTTATCAGATACTATTTGTTGAAACAGTCTACCTAGAGATCGAGCATAAATTCAATTAAGCTTAATAAGGGTGACGGCTACCATGCCTTATGCTTAATTAGGATATCGCGAGACAAAGGGATTAAATAGTGGATTGATATTAGGTTCCATTGTATATTCATTCACTTTGGGTAGTCACAATGTCCTGCTAGGGACCGCTTGTGATTTATGAACTCACACTACTACTATTATCCGATAAAGACTCCCACTACCAGCAGAAGTCTAGTGCACGTGGGAGTTATAGACTCCCACTGCCAAAAGAGGTTGATAGGACGTGGGAG
Source organism: Vinca minor (assembly GCA_026122235.1). Taxonomy (NCBI): domain Eukaryota; kingdom Viridiplantae; phylum Streptophyta; class Magnoliopsida; order Gentianales; family Apocynaceae; genus Vinca; species Vinca minor. The sequence goes on along the minus strand of JAOCZM010000252.1, from coordinate 71,955 downwards.
TTTAAGACTCCCACTTCTGAGAGAAGTGGAGGACGTGAGAATTGGTTATGGGAACAAACTCTCACACCCTATATAATCATCTCTCAGCCGAACCCTAGCTTATCCTTGCTTCAGCCGCAATTAACCAATTCATCCGAAATCAGATTTCGGTTTCTGCCTCTCCCTTTTCTCTCTAATTCCCGAAACTCAGAAAAACGAAGAGCTAGCAATCGCTGCCCGTTTCGTCGCGTGGATACCGTTAGAGGGACATTCCGCAAAGGGAGATCAATCGGTGGCAGCAACGTATCCAAGAAACATCATCTTCCATTCAAGAATCAAGTTCTTGAACTAAAAACGTAAGTCTTTTTCTTGGAATTTTTCGATTCCTATTGTATTAGCGGATCCTTCAGGGGAGGACTCATGGGTGTTTGGAACGAGTTTCCGCCCATGAATCCCTTCAGTGGTATCAGAGCCAGGTTCATACGATTCGAATTCGGTATTGTTAATCACAACATATCTCGTATCAATTCCGATTTGATATGTGTATGCGTGAAAAACAAAAAAGATTGTCTCTTTGGTTAAGATATATGTGATATATGCATAAACTGTTTTTGTACGTTTAAAGATTGTTTCTTTAATCATGATATATGTGATCTATTGCATAAACCGCTTATGTTAAATCTGTTAATGCATGAACTGCCATAGACTGTTTTTGTCAATCTGTTAATGCATAAACTGCTGTGAATTCGATTCTATATACTGCATAAACTGTTTATGTGAATCTGATTCTACATAAACTGTTTTGATTAATCAGTAATTAATTGTATTAATTCGGTTATTATGCATAAACTGTATGTCTCTTGCCGTTAATTCGATTAACTAATGCATAATCCGATTATGCAAGTAAGGCAATTGAGGGGTAAACCGGGACAAAAAAACTCATTCGATGAGCTGATGTAGAATCAGATTTTTCTCTCAAGCTGACATACATGCCTCGCCTCGCCCTGCATTCGCTCGCTTTCCCCGAATTAAGACTTTGTGTATGTACTCGTTGTTAATTTCATTGTGCTTTATGTGATTTTAGCATGGTGAATAGCATGGCCTACTATACCCCTTGTTTTACATATTTTGATTGTAATTTTATAATACGGCATGCGAGCCGTTTTTCAATGTTGTAAAATTGTAATCGCTTTATTAGATTAGCTTTATTGCTTTACATTGAAGGCTGGGTATGCCCATGCAAATATGTAACAAGGCTGGAGGCTGCTGGATCGAAGACTTTATCCATGAGATGGATACTGACTTAGATTGACCCTTGGCTCCCACAAGGCTCGTGGGAGTCATCATAGGATTAGGCCATGCTATATCACGTTTAATTTTTTATGCTTTATATATTGCATGAGATGCTTGTATAATTGTATTACACATTTTAACAGTCTTATTCAATACGAACGTTTTAATTAAGTGTTAAAATGCCTACAATATCTTAAGCACTCCATGAGCTTAGATCATCATTATGTCTGTTTGCCAAAGCAACGGATAAGTGGTTATCTAGGCAAGAGGAGATGGGAAAATAGTGATTTCCATATGCTTAGACTGTTAGTAGTGCCCTAGGACCATTAGCACATGTTGTGCGTTTTATTATCTTTTGAGCATGTAATTGAATAGTTAATTTTGCTTTTGATTATCAAATGTGTGATTTGATAGTAAAACTCATTAGCTTATGTAATTACTATTCTAGTAGTCCCTAGTTTTATGTAATGCTTAATTACTATGAAATAAAACTAGTATGATTGTTGATTGATGATCTTGTTTTACTGATCATGTGTAATGGATACAAATCACATCATAGATGCAATATATAGGGATACATTGTATTGGGACGTGATCCGTCGTAGAAGTAATACTTCATGGTCTTAAGTCATAAGTATTACTTCCTCAATACTATTTTAGAATCCTTAGACCTTATGTCTTCATTGATTCTAGTATGAATGGAGCCACGCTTTGACCTCGATCGGACGTTACTTGTAACAGAGTAATCAATACGACCGATTATCGGATGTAGTGTCCTATCATAGCTTGAATGTGAGAGACATTATAAGGAATTTGTCCCTCTCTATTATTAGAGAGAGATATCCATGGACCCCTCGATAGGAAAGACTGCTTTAAATGCATGTCGTAGCTCAAATGTATTTGATAAAGTGGTTATCAAATGCTATTTGTCAAAACAGTCTACCCGAGATCGAGCATAAATATAATTAAGCTTAATAAGTGATGACGACATGCCTTATGCTTAATTAGGATATCGCGAGACAAAGGGATTAAATAGTGGATTGATATTAGGTTCCGCTTGTATATTCATTCACTTTGGGTAGTCACAATGTCCCTGCTAGGGACCGCTTGTGATTTATGAACACATACTACTACTAAGTGTGTTTTCATTGCCATTGTGAGATGAACCTACTGTGGTCACACGCATAGACGAGCTAACGAGCTTTTATGTCTCGCATTCAATGAATCTAGAATGTGTCTAGGTTCATTGTATCCGACATTTATCTTTCTCGAAAAATAATAAAGTGTTTATTATTCGAATTAGAGATAGGGGCAATTTCGGTATTTTACCCATAGTCGGGATTACGTGGGAGTTATTATCCGATAAGAACTCCCACTACCAACTAGAGTCTGGGGACGTGGGAGTTAAAGACTCCCACCGCCGAGAGGAGTTGAGGATGTGAGAGTTGGTTATGGGAACAAACTCTCACACCCTATATAATGAACTCTCGGCCGAAAACCCTAGGGAATAAGTTTTTCACTCGAAATAATACTGATAATCGAAAACCGCTTTTCTATTCTCAGCTTCTCCCTTTTCTCTCTAATTCCCGAAAATCGAAAAAGACGAAGAGCTAGCAATCGCTGCCCGTATCGCCGCGTGGATACCGGTAGAGGGACTTTCCGCAGCGGAGATCAATCGGTAGCAAGATCCGATCCAAGAAACGCCAACCTCCATTCAAGAAGTAGCTTCTTGAATCCAAAAACGTAAGTTTTCTTGCTGTTTCTTGCTGTTTTTCGATTCGTTTACGTATGAGCGGATCCTTCAGGGGAGGATCCATGGGTGTTTGAACGAAGTTTCCGCCTATGAATCCCTTCATAGACATGGTTCGACTTAACTAGGCCATCAAAATAGTTTTGGGCCTAGGGCATAAAATGGGAAATAGCCGGGACATATAGATGTCATTCCCATTAGATGATTTTACTTTAATTATGGGTGTTAAGCCAAAGCTTTCCTATAACTATTGTAAAATGTTTTTCCCCACTATTATCAAGTGTTGAAATTGTGGAAAATGTTTTTGCTCAAAACTAATAACTTTGCAAATAATTTAATGTAGATAATGGCAACCAACACTTCACACAATTCATTGCGATCTGTCCTTGAGAAGGAAAAACTAAGCGGGACCAATTTCCTTGATTGGGCCCGAAACTTGAGGATTGTCCTCAAGCAGGAAAGAAAGCTGTACGTTCTTGATACAGACATTCCTGAACAGCCTGCAAATAACGCCCCTAGAGCTGAAGAGATATTTGGAAGAAGCATGTCGATGACTCTAACGATGTGACTTGTCTCATGTTAATCACTATGAGCACTGACCTTCAAAAACAGTTTGAAGGAGTTGAGGCTTTCCAGATGATGGGCCAGCTCAAGGAAATGTTCCAAGAGCAAGCTCGTCATGAAAGATTCCTCACAACTAAGGCGTTAAATAGTTGCAAAATGGCCCCTGACAGCTCTGTAAGTGCACATGTTCTTAAGATGAAGGGCTATTTTGACCAACTTGATAAACTTGGGGCTCCCGTAGGTCATGACATGGCCACATATATGATCTTGGGCTCACTCTCACCGGAGTATGACCAATTTATTATGAATTTCAACATGCATGCCATGGAGAAGACCATACATGAAATACATGGGATGCTCATGAAGGGATTCATGGGCGGAAACTCGTTCCACACACCTATGGATCCTCCCCTGAAGGATCCGCTCATATGAAACAATTCGGTAAAACAGTAAGAACTTACGTTTCTTGGATTCAAGAAGCTGCTTCTTGAATAGAGGATGACGTTTCTTGGATTCAATCCGCCACCAATTGATCTCCTCATGCGGAAAGTCCCCCTACCAGTATCCACGCTGACGAAACAGGGCAGCGATTGCTAGCTCTTCGCCTTTTTCTCGATTTTCGGGAATTAGAGAGAAAAGGGAGAGGCTGAAACTGAAATCTAATTTCGTAGACTTGGTAATATTTCGCTGGAAAAAAAATCATTCCTAGGGTTTCGGCCAAGAGGTCATTATATAGGGTGTGAGAGTTTGTTCCCATAACCAACTCTCACATCCTCAACTCCTTTCCCGGCAGTGGGAGTCTCTAACTCCCACGTCCCCCTAGACTTCGCCGGTAATGGGAGTCCTTATCGGATAATAACTCCCACGTAATCCCAGACTATAAGTAAAATACCAAAATTGCCCCCTATCTCTAATTCGAATAATAAACACTTTATTATTTTCAGAAAGATAAATGTCGATACAATGAACCTAGACACATTCTAGATTCATTGAATCTGACATAAATCTCATAGCTCGCTCTATGCGTGTGACCCCCGTAGGTTCATCTCATAATGGCAATGAAAACACACTTAGTAGTAGTGTGTGTTCATAAATCACAAGTCGTCCCCTAGCAGGACATCGTGACTACCCAAAGTGAATGAATATACAACTGAACCTAATATCAATCCACTATTTAATCCCTTTGTCTCGCGATATCCCTAATTAAGCATAAGGCATGGTGGTCGCCACCCTTATTAAGCTTAATTGTGTTTATGCTCGATCTCCGTGTAGACTGCTTGACAAATAGCATTTGATAACCACTTTATCAAATACATTTGAGCACGGCCATGCATTTAAACAAAGCTCTTTCCCTATCTTCTCTCTAATAATAGAGAGGGACAAATTCCTTACAATGTCTCTCACATTCAAGCTATGATGGGACACTACATCCGATCTCGCCCAGTATTGATTACTCTGCTACAAGTAACATCCGATCGAGTCAAAACGTGGCTCCATTCATACTAGAATCAATGAAGACATAAGGTCTAAGGATTCTAAAATAGTATTGAGGAAGTAATACTTATGACTTAAGACCATGAAGTATTACTTCTCGACTGATCACGCCCAATACAATGTATCCCTATATATTGCATCTATGATGTGATTTGTATCCATTACACATGATCAGTAAAACAAGATCATCAATCAACAATCATACTAGTTTTATTTCATAGTAATTAAGCATTACATAAAACTAGGGACTACTAGAATAGTAATTACATAAGCTAATGAGTTTTACTATCAAATCACACATTTGATAATCAAAAGCAAAATTAACTATTCAATTACATGCTCAAAAGATAATAAAACACACAACATGTGCTAATGGTCCTAGGGCACTACTAACAATCTCCCACTTGCCCTAGGTCCAATTATACATGATCCTCAATCCCATTGACCTAGTATGACTCTCATGTTTAGGCTGTGGGTGTGGCTTGGTCAATGGATCTCGCAATGTTGTCGCCTCGTATGAACTTTGCAAATACTAACGCCTCCTCCGCCGATGATCTCTCAAATCGACGGAAACGCCTCGAGAATGTGTTTGGATCGCTGGTGGGATCTAGGTTCCTTAGCTTGTGAAATGGCACCAGCATTTATCACAATAGAGGTCCACTGGGTTCACAATGCTAGGGGACGACACCTAGTTCATCAACAAACTTCCCGATCCAAACTGACTTTCTTTAGCTGCTTCAGATGCAGGCTAGATACTCAGCTTCACATGTGAGTCGGCCACGGTTTCTTGCTTTGAACTCTTCCACTCACAAAGACCTCCATTCAAACAAAACACAAAACCAGATTGCGATCTATAATCGTCTCACGCTGACCTGGAAGCTTGTATCTCGTGTAACCATTTACAACTGCACTTTCCTTCCCGACCTCCGTAAACTAAGAACATATCTTTAGTCCTTCTCAAGTACTTAAGAATGCTTTTGATCGCAGTCCCAATGTGACTCACCCTGGGCCGATTGATATCTCGCTAGTCATACTTAAAGCAAATGAGACATCCTAGGCAGTACATATCATGGCGTACATAATAGACCCAATGGTCAAGCATATGGGATCTTACTCATGCGCTCTTGGTCCTCCCTTGTGGAAGGTCCTTGAGTTCTCACTGAGTTTAACGCTATGTGACATGGGCAAGAATCCCGCTTTGGAGTCTTGCAACCGAACCGCTTTCAAGATCTTGTCAATGTATCCACTCTGGCTTAGCCCAATCATTTTGTTAGATCTAACTCTATAGATTCTAATACCCAAAATGTATGTAGCCTCGCCTAAGTCTTTCATGGAAAAGCACTTCCCCAACCAAGCTTTTACGCTTTGTAATGTGGGGATGTCATTTCCAATCAGGAAGATGTCGTCCCACATAAAGCACAAGGAACACTATTGCATTATCGCTACTTTCTTATAAACACAAGGCTCGCCTTCGCTTTTTGATGAAACCGAATTCTTTAATACGCTCATCAAAGCGACGATTCCATCTTTCGAGATGCTTGCTTCAATCCATAAATGGACCTTTGAAGCTTACACACTTTGCTAGGATTTATTGGATCAACAAACCCCTCAAAGTTGTGTCATATACACATCCTCGAGAAGGTTTCCATTAAGAAACGCAGCCTTAACATCCATTTGCCATATCTCATAGTCATAATATGCGCTATGGCAAGGAAAAATCCTAATTGACTTTATCATCACGACTGGGGGAAAAGGTTTCGTCATAGTCAATACCATGAACTTATCTATAACCTTTAACTACTAGTGGCGATTTAAATGTGTGTACATTACCATCCATGTCGGTCTTCTTTTTGTAACACCATTTGTTATCAATGACCTTGCACCCTTCGGGTGGGTCAACCAAAGTCCATACTTGGTTGTTGTACATGGATTGCGATCTCGACTTCATAGCTTCTAGCCACTTATCCGACTCGTAACTACGAATTGCCTCTTTGTAGGTAGTGGGTTCATCTTGATCAATCAGCTTCAACTCGATGATCATCAGTCATGAGAAATCCATATCTCTCAGTCGCTGATGTACCCGACTCGACCTTCTGGGGCCTTGTGTCAAAGATTGAAGCTCGAGATCACGACGTGAGCTTGCTTGAACTTCTAAAGTTGGTTCGTGATGTTGTTTGGGGATTTTGAATTTCTCAAGATGGATCTTACTCCCACTATCCTCTTTGGAAATAAATTCCCTTTCAAGGAATACACCATTACGAGCAACAAACACTTTGTTCTCTCGATGGAAGATAGAAGTAATATCCTTTAGTTTCTTTAGGATATCCCACAAACAAACATTTGTCGATTTAGGGGTGAGTTTATCGATAACAAGCGCTTTTACATACGCCCGCATCCCCAAATTTTGAGAAATGACAAACTAGGTCGCTTTCCCTACTCCATATCTCATATGGAGTTTTTCGAACCGCTTTTAGAAGGAACTCTATTTAATATAAATGCAAAGCAGCTTTCAAAAAGGAAATTGGAAGACTTGTTTGACTCATCATAGATCGAACCATATCTAATAAGGTGCGATTCCTCCGTTCGACACGCCATTCCATTGTGGTGTGCCGAGAGGAGTTAATTGTGAAACAATTCCACAACCACTAAGATGTTCGTCAAACTCTTGGTTAAGGTATTCGCCACCTCGATCCGATCGAAGTATCTTAATACTTTTACCAAGTTGATTCTGTACTTCATTTTGAAATTCTTTGAATCTTCCAAAAAGATTCGATTTATGTTTCATTAGATAGACGTAGCCATATCTACCGAAATCATCTCGTGAATGTGATGAAGCATCGAAACCCTCCTCTAGCACTAGTGTTTATTGGTCCACAAACATCTCGTATGTATGAGGCCCAATAAATCTAAGCTCTCTCACTTTGTCCAAGAAAGGGAGCTTTAGTCATTTTGCCCAACAAGCAAGATTCACACGTCTCATAAGACTCTAAGTCAAATGATGTTAAAATTCCATTTGTATGGAGTTTTGATATGCGTTTCGCTTATGTGGCCCAAACGATGCAGTGCAAAAGTAGGTATGGTTTAAGTCATTTGATTTAAACCTCTTAGTATTGATGTTATAGATGGGCCTTTTATTGGAATCATCGAGGTTAAGAACATAAAGCCCATTCATCAAAGAGGCATCTCCATAGAAGATACGATCTTTATGAACAAAGTGCAAACTTTATTTATAATATTAGTTTCAAAACCATCAATATCCAAACAAGAAACTCGAAAATAATATTCCTACTCAAAGTTGGAACATAAAGACAATTATCCAGCTTCTATAATAAGGCCACTTGGCAAAGCTAGATTAAATGTCCCAGTGAGCTACAAAGAACAACTCTTGCTCCGTTGGCTACTCCGAGGTCCACTTCTCCTTTTGCCAATGATCTACTCCCTTTTGAACCCCCCGCACATTTGCACAAATGTGAGATCCACAACCGATATCTAATACCCTTGAAGTAGGAGCAGTACATGTTAATTTCTATAACATAAATACCGGAGAGACAAACCAAACCGGCCTTTCCCTTTTTCTTCTCTTCCAAATAGAGCTTGCAGCTCCGCTTTCCAATGACCCTGTTCATTGCAATGGAAGCAAACTCCCTCCTTTGGTGCTCGCTTTGGGCCGGGCTTGGGCTTGTCGCTGCTCTTTGCCCTTGCCTCTCTTAGCTGAGGGCTTTCCCTTGCCTTTCTTCTTGAAATTCCTTTTTGAACCATTAAGACTTCGGGGATTTCTTAATGTTCGGGCTCAGCTTTCGCTTGAGCATCCCGTGAATTTCGTGTATGGTCTTCTCCATGGCATGCATGTTGAAGTTCATTACGAATTGGTCATGAAAAACACAAGAGGGGGGGTGAATTGGGTTTTTATACAAATTTGCTTCCTTTTTCTTGAGATATAGAAATAAGGAACTAATATATGAAGCTTTGTAGAAATGAAGCAATGAGAGCAAGACAAGTGATTTAGAGTGGTTCGATTCACAAAGAATCTACGTCCACTACCTTGAGTATCTCCCAAGGATTTCCAACAATTTCACTAAGAAAAAGGCTTGTTACACTTGTGGCTAACTCACTAAGAGTTTTACACACAACCACAATTTACACACTCACAAAGAGTACTTGCCCACACTAAGTAGGTTTAGACACAAGAATACCCTATCACTAAGAAAGTGGAAGGATGAAGATATAATGATACAAGTTCTTAACTCAAAAGTGGAGTAAGTATACCTTTGAAGATCTTTACTTTAATGCTCTTGAACTTTTGTATTCAACACTTTTTGTCTTGCTTGTATAAAGATTGATTTTGGACTTTTCAAATCATCAAATAAGAGTAAATGCTTTTTGATAGCTAGAGCTTTTAAGAATATTCAATGTAGATTTGTCAAGGTTCTTGTTGGAAGAATATTCAGCTTTAGGGCCTTTATAGATTTCAAAAAGGTCCAAAAACGACTTTAAAACGGTCGATAACGGCTAGTTTTTTGCAGAGCTCGGATGACCGAAACAAGTCTCTGATGACCGAATCGAGCAACTCTGGGCTGACCGACCAAAAACTCGGTCGACCGAACCATCATCTCGGCCGACCGACCCAAGCTTAGGTCGACCGAACTTTGACAGTAACAACTCTCAAGAAATCCTTCGCTGATCCGAGAAAATCTCGATTGACCGACTTTTCGTAGTATGAGAGATGATGTTTTGACCTTTGTTTTGAAATCTCTTGAAGTCTAAAAAGGTTTTCCCAAATTGTAATAAAAAAGAATACTTGGAAAACTTTTCTAAAGGACTTAACTTTGAAATCAAGGGCTTTTTGAATATAAGATCAATTTTGAAACTTTATCCTTTGAAAACGAGTTTATAAAACGTGCAAGACTTTAGTGTTGTATGCTTAAGTTCATAAGAGCATTTTGGTTAGAGCTTGTAAGATAACGACAAATAAAACTAGAAGCTTTCCTAACCAAACCTAAGTCTTCAATCTTCAATCTTGTTGATATGTGCCTTGAAGATCTTGATTGTAGCTTGATTGAAGTACTTAGTGCTTCCACAATGAGTTTCATTATTCTATCACAAAGATGTAAGACATTAAACATAACATCAAATGTTTGTCTATTATCAAAAATCGAGTTTGTTCGCCCTTAGGGCTTACAATCTCCCTCTTTTTGATTATGACAAACTTTGATGTAAATAGATAGAATATGAGCAATAATAAGAACAAGGAAGCATGGCAAAAAAGATTTAAAAAACAATTAAGAGTGACAACTAGTGTTTTAGAAGATAAACAGTGAGAAACCCAAACACTAGTGCTTTAACTTCTTTTGCCAACTCATTAGTGGACTCTTAGAAGAGCCCTAAATACCTACCATCCTCCTCGTCCTCCTTCCTTCCAACAACAACAAGACAGCTTTTGAGAAAATTACTATATTAAGACATTTAAATGCTCCCCTCAAAACATGCCATATTAAAGATAAAAAACAAAAGAAAGAATATATAAAGAAAACTTCCTTAGGCTCCAGCAGCTGATAGCGTAAAAAAATCAACATTGAATTTTGAAACTGCATGGATCTCGGTCGACCCAAGCTTCGTACCTCAACTTCTGGTCGACCAAGTAGGAGAAAATTCCCGCAGATTTTGCCGCATTCTCGAGCCGCTCTCCGAGAATTTATATCAGCACTACATACACACCAAGACAACAAGATTCCAATTATAAAAACCATAATCCATAAAGTTTTCTCCCCTTTGGCATAATCAAAAAGCCATAAATAACCAATTAAAGAAGTGATTAGCCAAAACATAAACAATATTCAAGCACTCACAATAAGTCATGCAAAAACAGCTTCAAAATGTCAACATAAACATAAGCAAGTGCAATATCAAGTGTCAACTCAATTTTTTATCTTGATCCTCTTCACTTGAGATGTTAAGAGCCTTAGCCATTTTGTCCACTTTGGAGGACACTTTTTCGAACATCGCCTTTTATGCACCCTATCTCCTTTGACATGTTCTCCATTTGTTTTGCCATATTCTTCATGAAGGCAAATATCTCGTTTGATTTTAGACTTCTTTGGAGGAGTGCCTTTTGATGATCCTTGTGATGTAGAATGGGATTGACCTTGTTGACTCTTTTTCGGATGAGGAATGTTCACTTGAGCTAAGTGGATTGGGTGCTTCAAAGTCTTCTTGCTCATCATTTCTTGGTTGAGAAGATGCTCCAACCCTAGTTCCTTCAAGAGCCCTTTGCTTTTCAATCTTGATAAGTGTTTTGAGCATATATGGGGACACATTTCTTGCAAGGATTGAAGCTCCAAGTTCTTCATTGGTTGTATTCCGAATGAACTTCCATTGATTATCAATATATATCATCTTCAATCGGTGAAAACAAGCTTCATCTATTTTGATAACCCTTTGCTTCAAAGGATTATGTAAATCAAGTCCAAACTTAAGAAAGAGCCTACTAAGAACATTTCCATAGGGAATAAAGTTTCTTGAGCTTTTGATGGCAAACAGAAATGTTGAAGAGCAAGATGAGCAAAATTTAATGCTTTCCTTTCAATAAGATGTTGCATTATAACCATTTGCAGAAAGTAATTGAAGACTTGTGCCCTTTCACCGGAGTAACAAGGTTGGATACAAAGAAGTGCAAAATCCGACCAAACTCATCCAACTTGTCTATCTCCCTTTCCTTAGCATCGAGAAACTACCATGAATACTAAATTCGGATTTAAAGTTCTTTAAGTTAAATAGCTCAATATCATCCGAATTTACGGTATTCTTGTAAAACCTCATAGCATAAATCCACATATTTTACCCCCCAATGGCTTCACAAAACATCCTCTCCGAGAAAACAAATTCCATTTTATTAACACAAGATCTATATTGAATTAAATCCTCATCCTCGTCACCGACTTCTCTCCTCGATTAGCACCAAATTCATATACAATGGAGGGGTAAATAGGTTCATCAACATCAAAAAGATTGACCCAACCCATATCATCGAACAAACCCATAACAACATCTAAACCTTTTCCTTGAATGAACATGCTTTCATCCCTAATATAGGTAGTCATAAAACCTCTTTTTGATGAATTAAGAGACTCAAACAAGTTCTTAGTCAAGCATTGTGAAAGGAATTCGTTACCTTTGTAGTGTAGAAGTTTGAGGATCCTCCAACCTCAAAATTTGAAGGAGGTGACACCCTTGAAGGTGAAGACGAGTAATCGTCCTCCGAATGACTAGAATCATCCTCTTGAATCTTCTTCCCTTTTCCCACAACCTTGTGAGCAATTTGCTTGACCCTCTTCTTTGATGGAGCTTGAGATGGTTCTTTGAGTGAAATCCCTTTTTCAAGGGGGTCTTTTGGGAAGATTTCTTGGTGGATTTTTTCCGAGGAGGAGTAGTATCATCATCATTCCCTCTTTTGTTAGTGGTATTTGGTTCGTACCATCTCGAATTTAGTTTGATTTTGTAGTGGGAATACTTTGGTAATCCGAGATAAGAAGAATTGAGGCAAAATCGATGATAATTTACCCTCTTGAGGAATAAGAAGAGATTGGATGTTGATATAAGGGTTCAATTTGGCTTGGGTAGAGATAATTTAGGTTTTAGAGAAAAAGATTTAGAGAGAAAACTCGATGTTGAAGATGAAAGGGTTAATGAAATAAGAAAGAGATTCTCGCTTTATATCCCTCGACTCCGACATACCCTTGGCCGACCGCTCCTAGCTTCGGGTCGACCGAGATGATTCCCAAGAGCATCTTCTGGGTCGAGGGTTCTCTAAATTCGGCCGACCAGACTCACGTACTCGGTCGTCCGAGATATTCGTCCTGTCTTTTTGATATGCCCCGCACACTTAATACACAAATCAGCCCCCTGAATTTTGTGATTCCGAGGCAACGCCTTAAATATTCAAACCTTTCTACGCTAAGGGGCTTTGTGAATATGTCCGCAAGTTGTTCATCAGTGCAAATAAAGTTTATGCAAACATCACCTTTTACAACATGATCACGAATGAAATGATGTTTGATTTCTATATGTTTAGTTCGGGAATGCCGAATGGGATTCTTTGTCAAATTGATTGCACTAGTATTATCACACAAGATAGGGACATGATGAAATGCAAGCCCAAAGTCCACAAGTGTATGCATCATCCATAAGATTTGAGCACAACAACTACCGGCGGCTATATATTCCGCTCGGTGGTGGAAAGAGATACACTTGCTTGTTTCTTGCTATACCAAGAGACTAATGCATGACCAAGAAATTGACAATGCCCACTAGTGCTTTTGCGCTCAATACGACATCCCGCATAATCGGCATCCGAATAACCTATCAAATCAAAAGATGCACTTCTAGGATACCATAACCCATAATCATATGAACCAATAAGATATCTAAATATGCGCTTAACGGCAACTAGATGAGATTCTTTAGGACAAGCTTGAAATCTAGCACATAAGCATACGGCAAACATGATATCCGGCCTACTAGCGGTTAGATAAAGAAGAGAACCAATCATACCTCTATACCTTGTTTCATCTACCGCTTTTACCTTTTTCATCCTTGTCAAGCTTGATGGTAGCACCTCATAGGTGTGTTGCTTTCCTTAGCACCATCCATACCAAACCTTTTGAGTAGTTCTTTAGTGTACTTGGCTTGGTTGATGAAAATTCCTTCATCGGTTTGCTTGATTTGTAATGCAAGAAAATAATTGAGTTCTCCCATCATGCTCATTTCGAATTCATCTTGCATAAGCTTAGAAAATTCTTCACAAAGCACTTCATTAGTAGAACCAAAAATAATGTCATCTACATATATTTGCACAAGTAAAATATCATGAGATGCATTTGTTTTAATGAAAAGTGTAGTGTCTACAAGTCCTCTTGAAAAACCAATAGAAATGAGAAATTTGCTCAAACACTCATACCAAGCACGAGGAGCTTGATTTAAACCATACATAGCTTTTGTAAGTTTATAAACATGGTTTGGAAATTTTTCATGCAAGAACCCGGGAGGTTGTTCAACATATACTTCCTCCTCAATAAAACCATTTAGAAATGCACTTTTAACATCCATTTGAAAAAAGTTTGATACCTTTAAAACATGCAAAAGCAAGAAGCATTCTAATGGATTCAAGTCTAGCCACGGGAGCAAAAGTTTCCTCAAAATCAATACCCTCTTCTTGATTGAATCCTTGGGCAACAAGTCTAGCTTTGTTTCTAATGATCTCACCAAGTTCATCAAGTTTATTACTGAAAGATCCACTTGGTTCCAATAATAAGGTGATCAATAGGTCTAGGAACTAAAGTCCAAACTTGATTTCTTTCAAATTGATTTAGTTCCTCTTGCATAGCTAAAAATCCAAAAATAATCACATAATGCTTCATGAATGTTCTTAGGTTCTATAGATGAAAGTAAAGCAAGATTGTCAATGAAGTACCGCCTTGTTTTGACACCTTCGGATGGATCACCAATGATTTGCTCTTGTGGGTGATCTTGCTTGTAAATCCAATCCTTTGGTAGCTCATTTGTTGAAGGATCATTGCTTTGAGTAATATGGGGATTATCTTGAGTGATTTCAATGTCCTCCTTTATCCTTAGGATTATCATCAAATATAGGGAGCTTGTTGGATTTGATTTACACCTTCCAAAGGCATACCTATATCATCATCATCTTTTGTAGATATGTAAATGTTAGATTCATCAAATGATACATGCATGGACTCTTCAATACACATGGTTCTCTTATTGTATACCCTATAAGACTTTTTGTTAGATGAATAGCCAAGAAATATTCCTTCATCGGATTTCTTGTCAAATTTTCCAAGGCTATCTTTGATGTTGAGCACAAAGCATTTGCAACCAAAAACTTTGAAATATGATATTGTGGGAATTTTTCCAAAAATAATCTCAAAAGGAGTTTTTCCAACAAAAGGTCTCATAAGAACTCTATTTACAATATGACAAGCGGTGTTCACGGCTTCGGCCCAAAAATATTTTGGTAAAGAATTTTCACAAAGCATAGACCTAGCCATTTCTTGTAGAGTTCTATTTTTCCTTTCAACAACTCCATTTTGTTGAGGCGTTTGAGGAGCCGAGAAATTATGAGAAATGCCATATTCATTACAAAACTCTTCAAAGAATTTATTGTTGAATTCTCCTCCATTATCACTTCTCAAGGAAACAAGTTTTAGCTCAAGAGTATTTTGTACCTTTTTGAAAAAGATTTGAAAACTCATGAAAAGTGTCATCTTTGTGTGCAAGAAAAAAGTACCCAAGTAAATCTTGAAAAATCATCCACAATTACAAATACATACCTCTTACCACCTAAACTAGTGGTCCTCATTGGTCCAAAAAGATCAAGATGAACAAGTTCAAGAGGTTTAGAGGTGGAAACCATTTGTTTAGGCTTAAAAGATGTTTTTGTTTGTTTACCAAATTGACATGCATCACAAAGACGGTTTTTCACATATTTCATTTTTGGGAAGCCCACGCACTAGCTCTTTTGAGGAAAGCTTATTTAAGAGATCCATGCTTACATGACCAAGCCGACGGTGCCACAAGAAGGCATCATCTTCATTTATGGATAGACATTTAAAATCACATGCAATAAGATCATCCAAGGTAAGCATATAAACATTTCCGGTTCTATTTGCCACTAGTACATTTTCATGAGATGAGCTATCAATTATAGAACAAGTCTTTTTGCTAAATGTAACATCAAACCCATTATCACAAAGTTGGCTAATGCTAAGCAAATTATATTTAAGACTATCAACAAGAAGAACATTCTTAACAAGAGTTGAAGAATCTTTACCAACATTCCCAATGCCAAGAATTCTACCTTTCTTTTTGTCTCCAAAAGTGACATAACCTTCATGGATGGGCTCCATGTCTTTGACTAATGCGGCATCTCCGGTCATATGGCGACAACATCCACTATCAAGGAACCATTGAGCCGGAGTGTTTACTTTGCTAGAAAGTACCTAAGACAAAAAAGAAGGAGTGACTTTTGGTACCCATATTTGTTTGGGTCCTTGAGGGTTAGATACGATACGCTTGATTCTCCATATAGTCTTAACTCCCATTTCAATCTTTCTTTTCACAAAACATCTATTGCTAGTGTGACCAAATTTACCACAATAAGTGCAACGAATAAATGGCTTATAATATTTGTAACTATGCTCATGGTATCTCTTTTGTTTATGTGATGAACTAGCAAGCACAAAGTGATTTGTAGGTGGTCTAGAAGAGCTAGCAATATCAATATGACATGAATGTGAATATCCTACTCCATGTTTATGGGAAGTACTAGCATGCACAAAATGATTTCTAGATGGTCTAGAAGAGCTAGTAATATCAATATGACTAGGATGTGAATATCCTAATCCATGTTTATCATTGGAAGTCCGTTGCATACAAAGAAGATGATCAAGATCTTTTTGTTCCTTTTGAGAACTTATCAACAAGAGAAGTAAGTTCAACAACTTTGCTTTTCAAGCTATCAAACTCAACAAGCTTGGATTCTAGAGAAGATAATTTATCATATGCTTCATGATACTTTAATGATGAGGAGTTGCAAGTAGCAATAAGTTTCTCATTTTCAACTTTAAAACAATCAACATCATCACATAGTTTTTTTGTTTTCATCAAACAATCTAGACTTATCTTCAAGCAAGGAATCAATTTTTTAACTTCATTTCATAGTTTTGCTTTGCACATTTTCTTAATTGATCATACATGTCACATAAGAGCTCATTAGGATCATCCTCATTATCATCACAAGAATTTGAAATTGAAGGAGAAAGATGTACCTCATTACCGAAGGCCATGAAGCAAATATTTGCATTTTCTTCTTCTTCTTCATTTTCACTTCCATCTTGATCCCATGTGCCTATCAAGCCTTTGGCATTCTTGGATTTGAAGAATTTCTTCTTTTTTATCTTCCTTTGACTCTCTTTCTTTGATGGATGGGCACTCTCCTATGAGATGTTGGTTGCTTCCACATTCATAACATTTCATGCCATTTGGATTTTGTTTTCTTTTTATTTTGGATGAATCTCCTTCCTTTTCCGAAAACATTTTCTTCATGCGCTTTACAACTAAAGCCATTGTCTCATCATCTAAATTTATATCTTCTTCATCACTTGATTGATTGGATTCATCTAGATCAAGAATAGTCTTTAGAGCAAGACTTTTTCTTTGCTTTTTCAACATGATCATCCTTTTTATGAGTAAGCTCATAAGTGAGAAGAGAACCAATGAGCTCTTCCGTTGGATACGTTTTCAAGTCTTTGGCTTCTTCAATGACAAGAGCTTTGCCTTCCCAACTTTTTGGAAGAGAGTTGAGAATTTTTTCTATTCATTTCACCCATTGAATATTCCTTTCCATATGACCTCAACCCATTTACCACATTTGTGAACCGAGTATTCATCTCATTGATAGTTTCACTTGGCTTCATAGTGAAAAGCTCATATTCCCTCACAAGCATATTGAGCTTAGATTCTTTCACTTGATTTGTTCCTTCATGAGTGACTTCCAAGGTTTTCCACATTTTGTGGGCGGATTTGCTTCCACGAACTCTATTGTACTCATCCGGATTGAGAGCACAACTAATGATGTTCATTGCTCTATAATTGAGAGTCATTTTCTTTGACTCATCTTCATTTAATTCATTGTCCAATTTTGGCATTTGAACACCATCCACCAACTTCATAGGAACATAAGGACCTTCTTCAAAGATATGCCATAAAGAATAGTCTATAGAACACACATAAATCTTGAAGCGGTCTTTCCAAGCATTGAAATTATTTCCATCAAAAAAGAGGTGGTCGATTTGTGGAAGATCCTCTAGATAAGCTAAAGCGGAATTCATGGCCATTATCTTTTTCTTCTAGTGGTTAAACTAAAGATAAAGACGAGGCTCGATACCAATTGAAAAACACAAGAGGGGGGGTGAATTGGGTTTTTTATACAAATTTGCTTCTTTTTCTTGAGATATAGAAATAAGGAACTAATATATGAAGCTTTGTAGAAATGAAGCAATGAGAGCAAGACAAGTGATTTAGAGTGGTTCGATTCACAAAGAATCTACGTCCACTACCTTGAGTATCTCCCAAGGATTTCCAACAATTTCACTAAGAAAAAGGCTTGTTACACTTGTGGCTAACTCACTAAGAGTTTTACACACAACCACAATTTACACACTCACAAAGAGTACTTGCCCACACTAAGTAGGTTTAGACACAAGAATACCCTATCACTAAGAAAGGGAAGGATGAAGATATAATGATACAAGTTCTTAACTCAAAAGTGGAGTAAGTATACCTTTGAAGATCTTTACTTTAATGCTCTTGAACTTTTGTATTCAACACTTTTTGTCTTGCTTGTATAAAGATTGATTTTGGACTTTTCAAATCATCAAATAAGAGTAAATGCTTTTTTGATAGCTAGAGCTTTTAAGAATATTCAATGTAGATTTGTCAAGGTTCTTGTTGGAAGAATATTCAGCTTTTAGGGCCTTTATAGATTTCAAAAAGGTCCAAAAAACGACTTTTAAAACGGTCGATAACGGCTAGTTTTTTGCAGAGCTTTCGGATGACCGAAACAAGTCTCGGATGACCGAACTCGAGCAACTCGGTTGACCGACCAAAAACTCGGTCGACCGAACCATCATCTCGGTCGACCGACCCAAGCTTAGGTCGACCGAACTTTGACGAGAACAACTCTCGAGAAATCCTTCGGTTGATCCGAGAAAATCTCGGTTGACCGACTTTTCGAGTATGAGAGATGATGTTTTGACCTTTGTTTTGAAATCTCTTGAAGTCTAAAAGGTTTTCCCAAATTGTAATAAAAAAGAATACTTGGAAAACTTTTCTAAAGGACTTAACTTTGAAATCAAGGGCTTTTTGAATATAAGATCAATTTTGAAACTTTATCCTTTGAAAACGAGTTTATAAAACGTGCAAGACTTTAGTGTTGTATGCTTAAGTTCATAAGAGCATTTTGGTTAGAGCTTGTAAGATAACGACAAATAAAACTAGAAGCTTTCCTAACCAAACCTAAGTCTTCAATCTTCAATCTTGTTGATATGTGCCTTGAAGATCTTGATTGTAGCTTGATTGAAGTACTTAGTGCTTCCACAATGAGTTTCATTATTCTATCACAAAGATGTAAGACATTAAACATAACATCAAATGTTTGTCTATTATCAAAAATCGAGTTTGTTCGCCCTTAGGGCTTACAGGTCATACTCCGGTGGGAGTGAGCCCAAGATCATATCTGTGGACATGTCATGACCTACGGGAGCCCCAAGTTTCTCAAGTTGGTCAAAATAGCCCTTCATCTTCAGAACATGTGCACTTACAGAGGTGCCAGGGGCCATTTTGCAACTATTTAACGCCTTAGTTGTGAGGAATCTTTCATGACGAGCTTGCTCTTGGAACATTTCCTTGAGCTGGCCCATCATCTGGAAAGCCTCAACTCCTTCAAACTGTTTTTGAAGGTCAGGGCTCATTGTGACTAACATGAGACAAGTCACATCGTTAGAGTCATCGAAATGCTTCTTCCAAGAATCTCTTTCAGCTCTAGGGGCGTTATTGGCAGGCTGTTCAGGAATGTCCGTATCAAGAACGTACAACTTTCTTTCTTGCTTAAGGACAATCCTTAAGTTGCGGGCCCAATCAAGGAAATTGGTCCCGCTTAGTTTTTCCTTCTCAAGGACGGATCGCAATGAATTGTGTGATGAATTGGTTGCCATTTATCTACATTAAGTTAATTGCAAAGTTATTAGTTTTTGAGCAAAAACATTTTCCACAATTTCAACACTTGATAATAGTGGGGGAAAAACATTTTACAATAGTTATAGGAAAGCTTTGGCTTAACACCCACAATTAAAGTAAAATCATCTAATGGGATTGACATCTATATGTCCCGGCTATTTCCCATTTTATGCCCTAGGCCCAAAACTATTTTGATGGCCTAGCTAAGTCGAACCATGTCTAAACATATGGAAATCACTATTTTCCCATCTCCCTTTACTTAGGTAACCACTTTATCTGTTGCTTTGGCAAAGCGTGAAAAATGATGATCCAAGCTTATGGAGTGCTTAGGTTATGGTAGGCACTTTAAGACTTAATTAAAACCATTTGATGTGACGTTTAAAATAAATCCATCCAGACATAAAATAAACATCACACGCAGGTTATGAAGCGAAAAAGTAAATGTGATATAGCATGGCCTATTCCTATAATGACTCCCACGAGCCTTGTGGGAGTCAAGGGTCAATCTAGGTCAAAATCCATCTCATGGATAATGTCTTCGATCTTGCACCTCTAGCCTTGTTACATATTTGCATGGGCATACCCAGCCTTCAATGTAAAGCAGTAAAGCTAATCTAATGAAGCGATTACAATTTTACAACATTGAAAAATGACTCGCAGGTCGTATTATAAAATTACAATCAAAATATGTAAAACAAGGGGTATAGTAGGCCATGCTATTCACCATGCTAATATCACATAAAGCACAATGAAAGTAACTACGAGTACATACACAAAGTCTTAATTCGGGGGGAACGACGAATCGGGGCGACGCAGACGGCGGTCCCCTGGAAGGAAAATCTGATTCTACATCAGCTCATCGAATGAGTTTTTCCTCCCAGATTTACCCCTCCAATGCCTTACAAAAACAGTTTATGCATATAATCAGATTCATAATCATAAACAGTTTATGCATATTACCGAATTAATCTAATTAATTACGATTCACGCTTTATGCAATTAATCAAATTAAATTTCAAACCGAATCATGCTAAGGCGGTTCATGCAGAATCATGAAACCCAAACATGCTTTAACCGTATAAACATGATTAAACCGAGAGCAATTTATGCATATATCACATATATTCATCAAAAGATACATTCTTTAAACACATTTAAACAGCTTTATGCATCTTTATTATCAAAGAAACGATTTTTCTATTTTTTCAAACATACACATATCAAATCGGAATTGATAGTGTTATTGTCTCGATAAACAATATCGAAATCGAGTCGTATGAGCAAGGCTCGATACCATCGAGGGATTCATGGGCGGAAACTCGTTCCACACACCCATGGATCCTCCCTCGAAGGATCCGGGCTCATATGAAACAATTCGCAAAACAAGAAGAACTTACGTTTCTTGGATTCAAGAAGCTCGCTTCTTGAATGGAGGATGACGTTTTTTGGATTCAATCTCGCCACCAATTGATCTCCCTCATGGAAAGTCCCTCTACCGGTATCCACGCGACTGAAACGGGCAGCGATTGCTAGCTCTTCGCCTTTTCCGATTTTCGGGAATTAGAGAGAAAAGGAGAGGCTGAAGCGAAATCTAATTTCGTAGACTTGTAATATTTCGACTAAAAAAAATCATTCCCTAGGGTTTCGGCCAAGAGGTCATTATATAGGTGTGAGAGTTTGTTCCCATAACCAACTCTCACATCCTCAACTCCTTTCAGCGAAATGGGAGTCTCTAACTCCCACGTCCCCTGAGACTTGCCGAGTAATGGGAGTCCCTTATCGGATAATAACTCCCACGTAATCCCAGCTATAAGTAAAATACCAAAATTGCCCCTATCTCTAATTCGAATAATAAACACTTTATATTTTCAGAAAGACAAATGTCGATACAATGAACCTAGACACATTCTAGATTCATCGAATCCCGGACATAAAGCTCGTTAGCTCGCTCCATGCGTGTGACCCCGTAGGTTCATCTCATAATGGCAATGAAAACACACTTAGTAGTAGTGTGTGTTCATAAATCACAAGCGGTCCCTAGCGTGACATCGTGACTACCCAAAGTGAATGAATATACAACGGAACCTAATATCAATCCACTATTTAATCCCTTTGTCTCGCGATATCCTAATTAAGCATAAGGCATGGTGGTCGTCACCCTTATTAAGCTTAATTGTGTTTATGCTCGATCTCCGTGTAGATCTGCTTCGACAAATAGCATTTGATAACCACTTTATCAAATACATTTGAGCACGGCCATGCATTTAAACAGCTTCTTTCCCTATCGAGGGGCCCCATGGATATCTTCTCTAATAATAGAGAGGGACAAATTCCCTTACAATGTCTCTCACATTCAAGCTATGATAGGACACTACATCCGATCTCGACCGTATTGATTACTCATACAAGTAACGTCCGACCGAGTCAAAACGTGGCTCCATTCATACTAGAATCAATGAAGACATAAGGTCTAAGGATTCTAAAAATAGTATTAAGGAAGTAATACTTATGACTTAAGACCATGAAGTATTACTTCTCCGACGGATCACGCTCCAATACAATGTATCCCCATATATTACATCTATGATGTGATTTGTATCCATTACACATGATCAGTAAAACAAGATCATCAATCAACAATCATACTAGTTTTATTTCATAGTAATTAAGCATTACATAAAACTAGGGACTACTAGAATAGTAATTACATAAGCTAATGAGTTTTACTATCAAATCACACATTTGATAATCAAAAGCAAAATTAACTATTCAATTACATGCTCAAAAGATAATAAAACACACAACATGTGTTAATGGTCCTAGGGCACTACTAACAGCTCAAGTAGGCTGAATTTAACATTAAGAAGACCCCTGAAGTCTTAATGGTTCAAAAAGGGAATTTCAAGAAGAAAGGAAAAAGAAAGCCCATGGCCAATAGAGGCAAAGGCAAAGGCAATGACAAGCCCAAGCCCCAGCCCAAAGCCAAGGCACCAAAGGAGGGAGTTTGCTTCCATTGCAATGAACCAGGTCATTGGAAACAGAACTCCAAGCTCTATTTGAAAGAGAAGAACCAGGGAAAGACCAGTTTGACTGTCTCTCCAGGTATTTATGTTATTGAAATTAACATGTCTGCTCCTACTTCGTGGGTATTAGATACCGGTTGTGGATCTCACATTTGTGCAAATGTGCAGGGGACAAAAGGAGCAGATCACTAGCAAAAGGAGAAGTGGACCTGAGAGTAGCGAACGGAGCAAGAGTTGTTGTTGTAGCTACCGGGACATTTAATTTAGTTTTGCCAAGTGGCCTTATTATAGAACTGGATAATTGTCTTTATGTTCCAACTTTGAGTAGGAATATTATTTCTGTTTCTTGTTTGGATATTGATGGTTTTGAAATTAATATTATGAATAAAATTTGCACCGTTCATAAAGATCGTATCTTCTATGGAGATGCCTCTTTGATGAATGGGATTTATGTTCTTAACCTCGATGATTCCATTAAAAGGCCCATTTATAACATTAATACTAAGAGGTTTAAATCAAATGACTTAAACCAGACTCTACTTTTGGCAATCTGCTGTTTGGGGCCACATAAATGAGAAATGCATATCAAAGCTCCATTCGTATGAAATTTTGACATCATTCGACTTAGAGTCCCTATGAGACCTGTGGATTCTTGCTTGTTAGTGCAAAAATGACTAAAGCTCCATTTACTGGACAAAGTGAGAGAGCTTTCCGATTTATCGGGCCACATACATACGTATGTTTGTGGACCAATAAACACTAGTACTAGAGGTGGGTTTCAGTGATTTCATCACATTCACTGCATGATTTCAGAGATATGGCTACGCTCTATCTAATGAAACATAAATCGAATCTTTGGAAGATTCAAAGAATTTCAAAAATGAAGTTCAAAATCAACTTGGCAAAAGTATTAAGATACTTTCGATCGGATCGAGGTGGCGAATACCTTAACCAAGAGTTTTACGAACATCTTAGTGGTTGTGGAATTGTTTCACAATTAACTCCTCCCCGCACACCACAAACGGAATGGTTTGTCGTAACGGAGGAATCACACCTTATTAGATATGGTCCGATCTATGATGAGTCAAACAAGTCTTCCAATTTTTCTTTTGGGGCTACGCCCTCGAAACTCGCCATTTATATTAAATAGAGTTCTTTCTAAAGCTGTTCGTAAAACTCCATACGAGATATGGACTGGGAAACGACCTAGTTTGTCATTTCTCAAAATTTGGGGATGCGAGGCGCACATAAAACACTTGTTATCCGATAAACTCTCCCCTCAAGTCCGACAAGTGTTTGTTTGTGGGATATCCTAAAGAAACTAAAGGATATTACTTCTATCTTCCATCGTAGAACAAAGTGTTTGTTGCTCGTAATGGTTTATTCCTTGAAAGGGAATTTATTTCCAAAGAGGATAGTGCGAGTAAGATCCATCTTCGAGGAAATTCAAGATCCCCAAACAACATCCCGAACCAACTTTGGAAGTTCAAGCAAGCTCACGTGCTGATACTAAGCTTCAATCTTTGACACAAGACCTAAGGAGGTCGAGTCTGGGTACATCAACGACTGAGAGATATGGATTTCTCAGGATCGATGATCATCAAAGTTGAACCGATTGATCAATATGAACCCTCTACCTACAAAGAGGAAATTCGTCGCTTGAGTCGAAAAGTAGCTAGAGGCTATGAAGTCTTAGATGCAATCCATGCACGACAACCAAGTATGGACTTTGGCTGACCCACCCGAAGGGTGCAAGGTCATTGATAACAAATTGTGTTACAAAAAGAAGACCGATATGGATGGTAATGTACACACATTTTAAATCTCGACTAGTAGTTAAAGGTTATAGACAAGTTCATGGTATTGACTATGATGAAACCTTTTCCGCCGTGATGATAAAGTCAATTAGGATTTTACTTGCCATAGCTGCATATTATGACTATGAGATATGGCAAATGGATGTTAAGACCGCGCTTTCTTAATGGAAACCTTCTCGAGGACGTGTATATGACACAACCTCGAGGGGTTTGTTGATCCAACAAATCCTAGCAAAGTGTGTAAGCTTCAAAGGTCCATTTGTGGATTGAAGCAAGCATCTCGAAAGCCGGAATCGCCGGTTTGATGAACGTATTAAAGAATTCGGTTTCATAAAAACGAAGACGAGCCTTGTGTTTATAAGAAAGTAACTAATAATGCAAAGAGTGTTCCTTGTGCTTTATGTGGATGACATCTTACCGATTAGGAAATGACATCCCCACATTACAAAGCGTAAAAAGCTTGGTTGGGGAAGTGCTTTTCCATGAAAGACTTAGGCGAGACCACATACATTTTGGGATATAAGAATCTATAGAGATAGATCTAACAAAATGATCGGGCCCCGAGCCGCAGTGGGGATACATTGACAAGTGCATCGAAACGGCTCGCTTTGCAAGACTCCAAAAAAGGATTCTTGCCCATGTCACATGGCATTAAACTCAGTAGAACTCAAGGACCTTCCACAAGGGGAGGACCAAGAGCGCATGAGTAAGATCCCCATATGCTTCACCATCGGGTCTATTATGTACGCCATGATATGCACTCGCCTGCATGTCTCATTTGCTTTTAAGTATGACTAGCGTATATCAATCTGACCCCTCGGGAGAGTCACATCGACTGCAGTCAAGAGCATTCTTAAATACTTAAGAAGACTAAAGATATGTTCTTAGTTTACGGAGGTCGCGAAGGAAGTCCGGTTGTAAATGGTTACGAAGACGCAAGCTTCCAGACCGACGTAGATGATTATAGATCGTAATCTGGGTTTTGTGTTTTGTTTGAATGGAGGTGCCGTGAGCCGGAAGAGCTCAAGCAAGAAACCGTGGCCGACTCTACAATGTAAAGCCGAGTATCTAGCCGCCTTTGAAGCAGCCTAAATAAGCTATTTGATCAGTGAAGTTTGTTGATGAATTAGGTGTCATCCCTAGCATTGTGAACCCAGTGGACCTCTATTGTGATAGTATTGGTGCCATTTCACAAGCTAAGGAACCTAGATCTCACCAACGATCCAAACACATTCTCAGGCGTTTCCATCTGATTAGAGAAATCATCGACAGAGGAGACGTTAGTATTTGCAAAGTTCATACAGACGACAACATTGCAGATCTATTGACCAAGCCACTCCACACACTCAAACATGAGAGTCATACTGGGTCAATGGGATTGAGGATCATGTATGATTGGACCTAGGGCAAGTGGGAGATTGTTAGTAGTGCCCTAGGACCATTAACATATGTTGTACGCTTTATATCTTTTTAGCATTTCATATGAATAGTTAATTTTGCTTATGAACATCAAATGCGTGATTTGATAGTAAAACTCATTTGCTTATGTAATTACTATTCTAGTTGTCCCTAGTTTTATGTAATGCTTATTTACAATGAAATAAAACTAGTATGATGTTTGATTGATGATTACGTTTTACTAATCATGTGTAATGAATACAAATCACATCATAGATGCAATATATAGGGATACACTGTATTGGACGTGATCCGTTAGAGAAGTAATACTTCATGGTCCTTAGTCATAGGTATTACTTCCTCAATACTATTTTAGAATCCTTAGACCTTATGTCTCTTTTTGATTCTAGCATTAATGGAGCCACGTTTTGACTCAATCGTACGTTGCTTTTAATCGAGTAATCAATACGACTGATGATCGGATGTAGCGTCCTATCATGGCTTGAATGTGAGAGGCATTGTAAGGAATTTGTCCCTCTCTATTATTAGAGAGAGATATCCATGGGCCCCTCGATAGGGAAAGACTGTCTAAATGCATGGCCGTGGTCAAATGTATTTGATAAAGTGGTTATCAAACACTATTTGTTGGAACAGTCTACCAAGAGATCGAGCATAAATACAATTAAGCTTAATAAGGGTGACGACTACCATGCCTTATGCTTAATTAGGATATCGCGAGACAAAGGGATTACATAGTGGATTGATATTAGGTTCCGTTGTATATTCATTCACTTTGGTAACTCACAATGTCATGTTAGGGACCGCTTGTGATTTATGAACTCACACTACTACTAAGTGTGTTTTCATTGCCATTGTGATATGAACCTACAGGGTCACACGCATAGACGAGCTAACGAGCTTCATGTCCAGATTCAATGAATCCAGAAAGTGTTTAGTTTCATTGTATCTGACATTTGTCTTTCTAAAAATAATAAAGTGTTTATTATTCGAATTAGAGATAGGGGCAATTTCGGTATTTTACCTATAGCTGGGATTACGGGGAGTTATTATCCGATAAGGACTCCCACTACCAAACTGAAAGTCTAGGATCGTGGGATTCGTAGACTCCCACCGCCGAGAGAAGTTGAGTAGAGGTGGGAGTTGTTCTAGTGACAAACTCTCACACTCTATATAACATCTCTTAGTCGAAACCTAGAAGGCTAATGTTTTTTTTTCAGCCCTAAATAATATATAAAATCGTGAAAAACCGTTTTCTATTCTTGCTTCTCCCTTTTCTCTCTCGATCCCTCGAACTTTAGAAAGACGAAGAGCTAGCAATCACCGCCTCGCTTTCGCCTCATGGATACCGGTAGAGGGACATTCCGCAAAGGGAATTCCATTGGTGACAGCAAAGAATCCAAGAAACGTGATCTTCCATTCAAGAAGTAGCTTCTTAAATCCGAAAAAGTACGTTCTTTATTGCTGTTTTCGAATTGTTTCATATGAGCGGATCCTTCAGGGGAGGATCCATGGGTGTTTGGAACGAGTTTCCGCTCATAAATCCCTTCAGAAACCACAATATAGAAGCAACCAAACAAACAAGATCAAATATGCTTGACAAAATATCTCCCAATCTTGAATAAAAATGTAGGATACCAAACAATAATTCCAAAGCCCCTAGATGACAGTTCCGATTGCAGCGGAACAATAATAACGGAGCAAGTAAATGAAAGATAAATCAAGCAAACACAACACCAAGAATTTTACCCGGAAAACCTCTTCAAATCGAAGAGTAAAAACCACGGGACCTTCGGGTCCACTCCAAAAGCTTCACAGTAAATCAAGAGAGGTTACAAAAGAGTATCTACACCAATATGTGTAAACTCAAACCAACAATGAAGCTAAAACTTTATCTACTACATAAAAGAGATGAGAATAGAGAAAAATCACCCGTAAAACAAAGCACCGTCTGCGACGGCTATAACTCGGAATCTGCTTGTTGAAATCCGATCTCCACCTCCGCATGTAGCCCTATCAGCCTTCTACCTCCGTATAAAATTTGAGACCAATCCGAGCACAAATGACCGCCCGATCGAAAGTTCTCCCAAAACTGCTTTAGGGCTGAAAACTCGTCACGAAAAATCTCCTTTTGCTTTCAAACTCACCGCCTTCTCTCTCTTTTGAATGAATAATGAAGACCAACTGAAAGACAAGTGGTTTTATATCCCTTTGGGCTTGGACCTTGGGCTCTTTTTTCAACACCCTACATAGGAGGAAAAATATTACATGGCCCAACAAATCTCCCCCTTTTTCCCGACTATGTGAAAGTCACAAATTCCTTGCCATTCCGGCAAGAGAACAACACACCTCAAACTTCCACCTAGTGCAATGCCTTAGTCATCAAAACAGCCCCATTATCATCGAGATGAACTTTTTAAAGCTCCAACAACTTATCATCCAACACTTCACGTATCCAATGATACCTCACATCAATGTGTTTAGATTTAGAATCAAAAGTTGAGTTCTTACCAAGATGAATTGCACTTTGACTGTCACAAAGTAGCACACACTTAGATTGAGAATGTCCAACTTCTTTGAGAAATTTCTGTTAGTAGTGCCCTAGGACCATTAGCACATGTTGTGCGTTTTGTTATCTTTTGAGCATGTAATAGAATAGTTAATTTTGCTTTTGATTATCAAATGTGTGATTTGATAGTAAAACTCATTAGCTTATGTAAACACTATTCTAGAAGTCCCTAGTTTTATGTAATGCTTAATTACTATGAAATAAAACTAGTATGATTGTTGATTGATGATCTTGTTTTACTGATCATGTGTAATGGATACAAATCACATCATAGATGCAATATATAGGGATACATTGTATTGGACGTGATCCGTCATAGAAGTAATACTTCATGGTCTTAAGTCATAAGTATTACTTCCTCAATACTATTTTAGAATCCTTAGACCTTATGTCTTCATTGATTCTAGTATGAATGGAGCTCACGCTTTTGACTCGACTCGGACGTTACTTGTAACAGAGTAATCAATACGACCGATGATCGGATGTAGTGTCCTATCATAGCTTGAATGTGAGAGACATTGCAAGGAATTTGTCCCTCTCTATTATTAGAGAGAGATATCCATGGGCCCCTCGATAGGGAAAGACTGTTTGTGAAAACACAAAAGATTGTTTCTTTGACTGCCTATCATATGTTTCTGTGATTATGATATTTGCATAAATCGCTTTTCTGCTAATCCATATGTATATTTTAACTCGATTAATATCGCATGAACCGATTAATCATCTGCCAATAATTTGATTATACCGCATAAACTCGTTTATGATTCTCACAATAATCGAATAAACCGCATAAATCATGCTTATGAATCTGCCTTTTAATTCGATTATACCGCATAAACCGTTTATGTTATCGCTTAATTGATTAATTCGCTAATTACGCATAAATCAAGCTTTGTATATCTCCCGCCAGTTAATTTGATTAACCAATGCATAATATGATTATGTAAGGCAGATTGAGGGGTAAACCTGGACAGAAAAAACTCATTCGACGAGATGACGAGAATCGTATTTTCGTTAGCATGCAGACTTAAGACTTTGAATTTATATCCGCGAATTATTTATGTCATGTTTTATGTGATATTACCATGGTGAATAGCATGGCCTATTATACCTCTTGTTTTACATGTTTGGGTTGTAATTTTATAATACGACCACGAGTCAGCTTTTTTCTTTATGATTTAAAAATTGTAAATCGCTTTCTTAGATTAGTCATCAAGGTCGGGTATGCCCAAGCAATTATGTAACAAGACTAGAGGTCAGCTGGATTGAAGACATTATCCAGTGAGATGGATTTTGACCTAGATTGACCTTTGACTCCCACAAGGCTCAGTGGGAGTCATTATAGGAATAGGCCATGCTATATCACATTTACATTTTCGCCTCATATCCTCAAGTGTGATGTTTATTTTATGTCCGGATGGATTTATTTTTAGACGTCACATCAAATGGTTTTAATTAAGTCTTAAAGTGCCTACCATAACCTAAGCACTCCATAAGCTTGGATCATCATTTTTTCTCGCTTGCCAAAGCAACGGATAAAGTGGTTACCTAAGTAAAGCGGAGATGGGAAAATAGTGATTTCCATAATGCTTAGACATGGTCCGACTTAACTAGGCTATCAAAATAGTTTTTGGGCCTAGGGCATAGAATGGGAAATAGCCGGGAGATATATATATATATATATATATGTCAATCCCATTACGTGATTTTACGTTAATTATGGGTGTAAAGCAAAAGCTTTCCCATAACTATTGTAAAATGTTTTTTCCCCACTATTTATCAAGTGTTGAAATTGTGGAAAATATTTTTTTCTCAAAACTAATAAACTTTGCAAATAATTTAATGTAGATAATGGCAACCAATTCATCACACAATTCATCGCGATCCGTCCTGAGAAGGAAAAACTGAGCAGGGACCAATTTCCTTGATTGGGCCCGCAACTTAAGGATTGTCCTTACAGTGAAAGAAAGATGTACGTTCTTGATACTGACATTCCCTGAACAACTCGCAAAACAACGCCCCTAGAGCTGACAGAGATGCTTGGAAGAAGCATTTCGATGACTCTAACGATGTGACTTGTCTCATGTTGGTCACAATGAGCACCGACCTTCAAAAACAGCTTTGAAGGAGTTGAGGCTTTCCAAATGATAGGACAGCTCAAGGAAATGTTCCAAGAGCAAGCTCGTCATGAAAGATTCCTCACAACTAAGGCGTTAAATAGTTGTAAAATGTCCCCTGGTACCTCTGCAAGTGCACATGTTCTGAAGATGAAGGGCTATTTTGACCAACTCGAGAAACTTCGGGGCTCCCTGTCGGTCATGACATGGCCACGGATATGATCTTGGGGCTCACTCCCACCGGAGTATGACCAATTTGTTATGAACTTCAACATGCATGCCATGGAGAAGACCATACATGAAATACACGGGATGCTCAAGCAGGCTGAACTGAACATTAAGAAAACCCCTGAAGTCTTAATGGTTCAAAAAGGGAATTTCAAGAAGAAAGGCAAGGGAAAGCCCATGGCCAAGAAAGGCAAAGGTAAAGGCAACGAAAAGCCCAAGCCCAAGCCCAAAGCCAAGGCACCAAAGGAAGGGGTTTGCTTCCATTGTGGCGAACCAGGCCATTGGAAACGGAACGGCAAACTCTACCTGGAAGAAAAGAAAAAGGAGAAAACCAGTTTGACTGTCTCTCCAGGTATTTATGTTATAGAAATTAACATGTCTGCTCCTACTTCATGGGTATTAGATACCGGTTATGGATCTCACATTTGTGCAAATGTGCAGGGGGTTCAAAATGAGTAGATCACCGGCAAAAGGAGAAGTGGACCTCTGAGTAGCCAACGGAGCAAGAGTTGTTGCCGTAGCCTATCGGGACATTTAATTTAGTTTTGCCAAGTGGCCTTATTATAGAACTGGATAATTGTTTGTATGTTCCAACTTTGAGTCGGAATATTATTTCAGTTTCTTGTTTGGATATTGAAGGTTTTGAAATTAATATTTTGAATAAGATTTGCACCATTCATAAAGATCGTATCTTTATGGAGATGCCTCGTTGATGAATGGGCTTTATATTCTTAACCCTCGATGATTCCATTAAAAGGCCTATCTATAACATTAATACTAAAAGGTTTAAATCAAATGACTTAAACCAAACCTACTTTTGGCAATCGCTGCTTGGGCCACATAAACGAAAAAACGCATATCAAAACTCCATACGTATGGAATTTTAACATCATTTGACTTAGAGTCTTATGAGATGTGTGAATCTAGCTTGTCGGGCAAAATGCCCTAAAGCTCCCTTTACCGGACAAAGTGAGAGAGCTTCCGATTTGTCGGGGCCTCATATATACGGATGTTTGTGGACCAATAAACACAAGTGCAAGAGGAGGGTTCCAAAGATTTCATTACATTCACGGATGATTTCAGTAGATATGGCTACGCCTATCTAATGAAACATAAATCGAATCTTTTGGAAGATTCAAAGAATTTCAAAATGAAGTACAAAATCAACTTGGCAAAAGTATTAAGATACTTCGATCATATCGAGGTGGTGAATACCTTAACCAAGAGTTTGACGAACATCTTAGTGGTTATGGAATTGTTTCACAATTAACTCCTCTTGGCACACCACAATGGAATGGCATGTCAGAACGGAGGAATCGCACCTTATTAGATATGGTCCGATCTATGATGAGTCAAACAAGTCTTCCAATTTCCTTTTAGGGCTACGCCCTAGAAACGCTGCATTTATATTAAATAGAGTTCCTTCTAAAGCGGTTCAGAAAACTCCATATGAGATATGGACTGGGAAACGACTCTAGTTTGTCATTTCTCAAAATTTGGGGGATGCGAGGCGACGTAAAACGCTTGTTATCCGATAAACTCGCCCCTAAATCTGACAAGTGTTTGTTTGTGGGATATCCAAAAGAAACTAAAGGATATTACTTCTATCTTCCATCGTAGAACAAAGTGTTTGTTGCTCGTAATGGTTTATTCCTTTGAAAGGGAATTTATTTCCAAAGAGGATAGTGGGAGTAAGATCCATCTTGAGGAAATTCAAGATCCCCAAACAACATCCGAACCAACTTTGGAAGTTCAAGCAAGCTCACGTGCCGATACCGAGCTTCAATCTTTGACACAAGGCCCAAGAAGGTCGAGCTCTGTACATCAACAAACTCGAGAGATATGGATTTCTCGTGGATCGATGATCATCAAAGTTGAACCGATTGATCAAGATGAACCCTCTACCTACAAAGAGGCAATTCATAGTTCTAAGTCGATAAGTGGCTAGAAGCTATGAAGTCCGAGATGCAATCCATGTACGACAACCAAGTATGGACTTTGCTGACCCACCCGAAGGGTGCAAGGTCATTGATAACAAATGGTGTTACAAAAAAGAAGACCGACATGGATGGTAATGTACACACTTTTTAAATCGCGACTAGTAGTTAAAGGTTATAGACAAGTTCATGGTATTGACTATGACGAAACCTTTTCCCCCGCCGTGATGATAAAGTCAATTAGGATTTTACTTGCCATAGCCGTATATTATGAATACGTAGATATGGAAAATATATTTTAAGACTCGTGCTTAATGGAAACCTTCTCGAGGATGTGTATATGACACAACCCGAGGGGTTTGTTGATCCAACAAATCCTAGCAAAGTGTGTAAGCTTCAAAGGTCCATTTATGGATTGAAGCAAGCATCTCAGGTTGGAATCGCCGCTTGATGAACGTATTAAAGAATCTCGGTTTCATAAAAAATGAAGACGATCCTTGTGTTTATAAGAAAGTAACTAATAATGCAAAGAGTGTTCCTTGTGCTTTATGTGGACGACATCTTACTCGATTGGAAATGACATCCCCACATTACAAAAGCGTAAAAGCTTGGTCGAAGTGTTTTTCCATGAAAGACTTAGGCGTGGCCACATTCATTTTGGGGTATAAGAATCTATAGAGATAGATCTAACAAAATGATTGGCCCTGAGCCGTAGTGGATACATTGACAAGGTAATCTAAACGGTTCGCCATTGCAAGACTCCAAAAAAGTGGATTCTCGCCCATGTCGCATGGCGTTAAACTCAGTGAGAACTCAAGGACCTTCCACAAGGGAGGACCAAGAGCGCATGAGTAAGATCCCATATGCTTCGGCCATTGGGTCTATTATGTACGCCATGATATGCACTCGCCCGCATGTCTCATTTGCTTTTAAGTATGACTAGCAGATATCAATCTGACCCCCGGGAGAGTCACATCGACTCGCAATCAAGAGCATTCTTAAGTACTTGAGAAGGACTAAAGATATGTTCTTAGTTTACTGAGGCCGTGAAAGCTGAAGTCCCAGTTGTAAATGATTACACATACGCAAGCTTCCAGACCGACGTAGATGATTATAGATCGCAACTGGTTTTGTGTTTTGTTTGAATGGAGGTGTTGTGAGCTGGAAGAGCTCAAAGCAAGAAACCGTGGGCCGACTCTACAATGTAAGCTCGAGTATCTAGATGCCTCTCAGCACAGCTAAAGAAACTGCTTTGGATCAGAAGTTTGTTGATGAACTAGGTGTCGTCCCCTAGCATTGTGAACCCAGCTGGACCTCTATTGTGATAGTACCGGTGCCATTTCACAAGCTAAGGAACCTAGATCGCACCAACGATCCAAACACATTCTCAAAGCGCTCCCATCCGATTAGAGAGATCATCGACAGAGAGACATTAGTATTTGCAAAGTTCATACTGCACGACAACATCGTAGCATCCATTGACCAAGCCACTCCCACAAACCTCAAACACGAGAGTCATACAAGGTCAACGGGATCGAGGATCATGTATGATCGACCTAGGGCAAGTGGGAGATTGTTAGTAGTGCCCTAGGACCATTAGCACATGTTGTGCGCTTTATTATCTTTTGAGTATGTAATTGAATAGTTAATTTTTCTTTTGATTATCAAATGTGTGATTTGATAGTAAAACTCATTAGCTTATGTAATTACTATTCTAGAAGTCCCTAGTTTTATGTAATGCTTAATTACTATGAAATAAAAACTAGTATGATTGGTGATTGATGATCTTGTTTTACTCGATCATGTGTAATGGATACAAATCACATCATAGATGCAATATATAGGGGATACATTGTATCGACGTGATCCGCCGTAGAAGTAATACTTCATGGTCTTAAGTCATAAGTATTACTTCCTCAATACTATTTTAGAATCCATAGACCTTATGTCTTCATTGATTCTAGTATGAATAGAGCCACGTTTTGACTCGACTGGACGTTACTTGTAACAGAGTAATCAATACGACCGATGATCGGATGTAGTGTCCTATCATAGCTTGAATGTGAGAGACATTGTAAAGAATTTGTCCCTCTCTATTATTAGAGAGAGATATCCATGGACCCCTCGATAGGGAAAGACTGTTTAAATGCATGGCCGTAGCTCAAATGTATTTGATAAAGTGGTTATCAAATGTTATTTGTCGAAACACTTTCACTCGGGAGATCGAGCATAAATACAATTAAGCTTAATAAGGGTGACGACCACTCATGCCTTATGCTTAATTAGGATATCGCGAGACAAAGGGATTAAATAGTAGATTGATATTAGGTTCCGTTGTATATTCATTCACTTTGGTAGTCACAATGTCCTGCTAGGGACCGCTTGTGATTTATGAACTAAAACTACTACTAAGTGTGTTTTCATTGCCATTGTGATATGAACCCTACTGTGGTCACACGCATAGACGAGCTAACGAAGCTTCATGTCCGCATTCAATGAATCTAGAATGTGTCTAGGTTCATTGTATCCGACATTCACTTTTCCGAGGATAATAAAGCGTTATTATTCGAATTAGAGATAATGGGCATTATCGGTATAGCTGGGATTACGTGGGGAGTTATTATCCGATAAGGACTCCCACTACCAGCCAGAAGTCTAGGGGACGGGGAGTTAAAGACTCCCACCGCCGTAAGAGGTTGAGTAGACGTATGAGTTGTTCCTGGGAAAACAACCTCTCACTCTCTATAAAAAGCCTCTCTGGCCGAAACCCTAGTGGTTAGACAATTCTCAGCCGAAATAATAAGAAATCCAGAAAACAATTTTTTCTCGCTTCTCCCTTTTCTCCCCTAATTCCCGAAACTCGTAAAAAACGAAGAGCTAGCAATCGCCGGCCGCTTCGCGCGTGGATACCGTGTGAGAGGGACTTTCCGCAAAGGGAGATCAATCGTGGCAGATCCGATTCTTGAACCCAAAAATTAAGTCTTTTATTGCTGTTTTTCGATTCGTCTTGTATGAGCGGATCCTTCAGGGGAGGACTCATGGGTGTTTGGAACGAATTTCTGCCCATGAATCCCTTTAGAAACATGGGTGGGTGATGAGGAAGCCGAAGAAGAAGATTTTGATGAGGAAGATGAGATCTTAGAGGCACAACCCAAGGAAGATAATCAACTTTTGGTATCTATGAAGCTTCTACATACTCAATCATTAGATGAGCAACATCTTCAAATGAGCAATCTTTTCCAAACAAAGTGCAACGTCAAAGGCAAGCTTTATCTTCTTCTTATTATTATTATTATTATTATTTTTCTGAAAATTCGAGACTTTTATTGAGGATAATGAATCAAGTACATGTATGATGATTGATCAAAGGATTCGTAATGCTGGAATCCTTTGTCTATCTAAATTGAGGAGTTCCCTAACCGGCAGTGGGAGATCAACAAAATGATTGTAATACATTGTGTTTTTTGAATCACAGGCTAAATTTGCTAATAGATCTGCAACTTGATTGGCTTCCCGATAAATATGCTGAATGTGTATGTCCTTAGCTAACTTCTTGGCTGTCTGAAATGCCGAATCCAACTTCCAATTTGATAGATGCCCAGCTGCAATTGCCATTGCCAAAACCTTAGAATCTATTTGAATTATATTAACCATTACCCCCAATCGGTGGGCCATTTTTAATCCATAAACCAAAGTCAGTAATTTCGCACTCATATTAGTGATATGGTCACCAAGATACACCGCACACGCACCAATAAAAGACCCCCGAACCACGCCTTAATACACATCCAACTGCAGCTGTACTGGGGTTACCTCTCGAGGCTCCGTCGACACTCAAAATGATCATATCTTGACGCCAAAGCACCTCCTTCCAATATACTACTTTTGTGCGGTGTAGTGTGGAGGTTTGTACCTCAAACCGAACCTTACGTGCCTTGCATAATTCATCAAGCTGCTGATCATATGACAAAGTTAGGGACCTTTTGGTGGCAAAGATTCCCTCAAAAAAACAATTTACACCGAGACTTCCATAAAATCCACAGAACCATTGTAGAAGAAAAAACCAAGTAAGTCATCTGCTGACCCGACCTCTGCGACCCCCAACTCTGCAACATGGCCTTGGGGTTGGGACTCACCCTCAAAATGATATCTCCCCTAGTCGCAGCATGCTTCCACAGGTGGATTGCATATTCACATTCCAAAAAGATGTGTTGGAAAGAGTCGCCGCCCTTGGAACAAGAACATCGTGAAACAATTTGAAAGCCAAAATTCCTCAATATATCATCCAAATGGAGATATCGATTGAAGAATTTCCAGAGAACATATTTAGATGCAAAGGGAGCTCCTTTGTCCAAATCATTTGCCAGCCGAGAGTTGAAACCGATCCTCGCATTAAACATATGGAATGCCGAAGCCAATGTAAAATTCCAGATGGTTCCGTAAACCAAATCCACCTATCTAGACTCGTCTGCTTTTTTTCTATTTGTGGCGCTTCATTTATGACACTACCTGTAAAAAATTACCGAGAGTCGCCATATCCCAGCCATTATCAGCTAAATAGTCCGCCACCGTACTTGTCTTGACCCTCTGCCTGAGGCATTGGGAAGACGGGCTGGCTAAGCTTCCACTTTGAGCGATCGGATCAAACCCGAAAGAACTACGACCATCCCGAATTAACACCATCATCTGACCTTCGGTTTGATCCCCTAGCCTCGTAACATTCTCTTCCATGTTGAAGAGCTACACGGCTGCTGTGATGCCAATGTAACATGAGAGAGCCCTTGACAAGATATCTAGCTTGCATGAACTCAGTCCCACAAGGAGTTTGTGGTTCTAAATCTCCACCATAACTTTACCGCAAATGCTTTCCGATAGTGATCAAGAGAAGACAGCCCAAGACCATTCGAGGAAGTGGGTTGACAAACACGCTTCCAAGACATCCAGTGCCGCCTCTTTAAACCATGTGAAACTCTCCACAAGAAATTTGCAAAAAGCCGCTCAATCCGATCTAACACCATCACCGGAGGATTCATTACCAAGAATATGTGTACTGTCATTGAAAATAGAACATGCGTAATCAAAACCAATCTGCCTGCCATGTCTAGAAAACGCACTTGCCAACCTTCTATCTTTGCCGAAATATTCTCTATAAGGCCCTCAAAGTGTTCTACCTTGGGCCTGCCCTTCATAAGTGGGCAGCCCAAATATTTAACTGGTAAATCCCCATGAACAAAACCCGTAACCATATTGGCGATTTGAGATCGCCGAGGTGAAGTTTTTGAAGATGTGTAAAAGCGGATTTTCCAATACTCACATACTCGCCCGATACCTTTTCATACTTTCGCAAAAGCTCAACCAAGTGATCTAACGAACGCTTTCCCCATTTAGAAAAAATAATTATGTCATCAAGAAAAACTAAGATGCGATGTATTCAATGCATGTTTGGGGAGGGCATATGGAACTATATAACCCAATCTGGACAGCCTTGTCCAAAGATCTTGATAGAACCTCCGCTACCAAAAATAAAGAGAAGGGCGATAATGGATCCCCCTCTGCTTTTACCCCCTCTTCCCGCTTTGAAAAAACCATATGGCACACCATTGATAAGCACATGAGAACCAGCTTGTAACTCAATAAATTGCGGATCAAATGAAGGATATGAGGTGAGAAACCAAAATTTCGCAAGACCATGAGTAGATACGAGTGAGAAACCCCGTCAAAGGCCTTCATCATATCCAATTTCACAACTAAATTGCCTCCCGAACACGGCGATCCAAATGTTGAATCATTTCCCTGGGCTAGAAGAATATTATCCGAAAATGAGCCGACCTTTAACAAAACCAAACTTTGATTTGGCGAGATCAGCTTAGGAAGCAAAAGTGAAAGGCGACTTGCAAACACCTTTGAGATGACCTTACTAGCAAAAGAACACAGCTGAGATCGGTCTAAAATCATCAAATGTAGTCTGACTAGCAGCTTTTGGAATCAAAACAAGTAAGGAACTAGACATAGTTTTTGGTTGAGGAAGACCCGCCCTAAAAATCCCTGAAATATAGTTTAAAATATCTTGACTTACAAATGCACCAACAAGCTTAGAAGAAACCCCCGAAAAATCATCCGACTCGAAGCACTCTCCTTCCCAAGAGCAAATACCACCGCCTGCATTTCCCCCATCGCAGCAACTCTACTCATCATCTTATTATCTTCTATCGCTGATGTTTTTTTGGTATAATGTGTAACATGTCTTCAACTACCACCACCCCCCACTATCTTCCACATACAAATCCGCAAAGTAATCTGCTCCTGACAGCCCAATTTTCCTCAGCTCAGTGAGAAAAGTACCCGAACAGTTATGAATGCCTAAAATTTTAAGCTGTTTTCGGCGATTAGTACAAACAGAGTGAAAGTATTTGGAATTGGAATTGCCCTCTTTAGCCAACGTACTCGTGATTTTTGCTTCCAAATAATCTCTTCCATGAGCAAAACTTTTTCGTACTCTCTCGAGCCTCCTTTAATGTTACTTTAGTGACAGCTTGATGGATTAGCATCATAGAGTGTTTCACTTGCTTCACCTTTAATTCCACAAATCTCCAAAGTTTTGTGAATATTACCAAAAGTGTCCCGATTCCATTGTTGTAAAGCCCCCTTCACCTCTCTTCAATTTACTCATGAGGATATACATTCCATCCCCTTCCACCTGTCTGTTCCCAACTTGCCGATACCAAAGACATAAAAGATGGATGGCGTATCCACATTGCCCTCGAAACCGAAATGCCGAACTAGGACTTTGATCGAGAGCTTCAAATGTATATGCAAAGTGGACAATGGTCGACAAAGACCGATGTAGATGTTCAATTTTGGTGATGGGGAATACCAAGTTCCATTTGGTGTAAATTATCACTCTATCAAGTCGCCTCAAGAGTGGTTGACTAGAGCTGCAGGGACTTTGACCTCGTAAATCGACCGTGAGGTTCCCGTGCATGAACCTCAACCGCTCCGGATCCCTCGATGGAGATTTTTCGAATCATTAATATTCTCGCATTGGTCCTCGCCACTGCATTTTCCTAATATTGGGGATTCGAACTCCCGAATCGCTCTCGACCCATCGGGTTTTGATGTATCCTCAGCACCGTGAATCGTGCCCATTCAACCTAGGCGATTCCACGACTCGAGCCGCTTCCACCACCTTCGCTGGATCACCAACCACTCGACCCGACTTCACTTTCCTTGGTGCCACCATCGCTGCCGGCGCATTAGGGTTTTTCTCGCATTGGGGATGACGCCGGATTTTTGATTCGTGATATCGCCTTTCGATCTTCCGATTGTGTACAATCAGTTGTTTCCATGTCCAATTTTCCAAAGAATTTGAACAATATTTCGGTAGGTTTTCATACTCAATCCCTTGCCAAAAACCTTTACCCAATCGAGCATGACCAATCCAAATCCTCATACACAGAGGGCTTTGCAAATCGAGTTCTACACAAATACGCGCAACACTTGGTCTTGATACATTAGCCGTTGGCTCATCAAGCACCAATGGAACACCAACAGAGGAAGTAATTGAAAAAGATAACTTTTGTTGAATAGATGTATTGGTAAACCTTCTAGGCGGATCCAAGCTGGAACTATGGACGATTCCACCTCCGGATCGAAGTCATATGTCCATTTGAACACCCGCATCCGGGAACCGCTGAATATCCAAATCCGCTTTCGCCAAAAAGACAGTAATCTTCTTCGTGTTCGAAACGGATAATCAAATGTCGTGTATCCAGTCTTCCAATCCAAAAACCTCCCTTAAATTGTAGTTTTTGGAAATTTCTCTTTAATATATCCAACGGAGTCCCTCTTCTTGAGAATTTTCCAACCAAAGTCAATTTCCATGGCTTTTCCAAAATTGATAACTCAGCTTCATCAATAATCAAGGCGGGTTCACCCTTAAATGTCGATAAATCCTTGATTGGTAGAGAAATTTTTGTTGTGCAGTGTGCGTATACAAGATCTCGCAAACGATTTCTGGGGCCAAACGCCGCCCTCGGGGAGTGGCTCACCCCTGGAGGAACCATGATGCCGCGGCTAAGCAATCTTAGTAGGCATAGGAGTCTTTTGGTTTATCTTCTTATTATTGATAATGGTAGTTTTGCTAATGTTTACTTTCTTGATATGGTCACCGCTCTATATTTACCTTAGAAAGCACATCCACATCCTTATAAGCTTTCTTGGTTAAACAATAGTGGTGAAATCCGAGTGGATAAACATGCTGAGAATGAATTTGTAATCGGGAAGTTGAAGGCCAAAGTTTTGTGTGATGTGGTCCCTATGACCGCTAGTCACATTATATTGGTAAGACCATGGCAATATGATAGAGGTGTGGACCATCTTGGAAGAAAGAATGTTTATCAAGTTACCATGGATAAAGTAAGGTTTAATTTACATCATTTGACCCCACAAGTAGCTAGTGAGGTTCATAAAATAATGGCCGAGAACAGAGAGAAAGGAATGAGAGATGAGATGCAAAAAGAGTGACCTCACCCCTTTGCAGGAAAAAAACAAAGGCAAGTGCTCAAAAAGTGAGAAAATCATTAAAAAAGTCGAGCTTAAAGTGAGAAAAAAGGCAAGTGCTCAAAAAGTGAGAAAATATTGTTTATTTATAAACACGGGAAAGATAGATAGTGGTTATTCGAATAAAACAAGCAATTGTTTTGCTTATTTTCAAAGGAGCTGAAACTCCTTGCCTTATTAACACTTTTGAGCTAACTTTTTTCTTCTCTACCAAGTCTTGATTTTTTATCTATTGCAGGAATTCAAAGATTTTTTCCCAAGGAGTTGCTGAAAAGTCTCCCTCAAATTAGGGGAATTGAACATCAAATCGACTTCATCCCATGATCCATTCTTCCAAATAGACCGGCTTATAGAGAAAATCCGGATGAAACTCGTGAAATTCTAAGGCAAGTAGATGCATTACTTGAGAAATAACAGGTAAGATAATCACTATTTAGTCCTTGTGCAAGTCCTGTTATATTAGTGCCTAAAAAGGAAGGAACTTTTACATTGTGTACGGATTGTCGAGCTATTAATAAGATAACCATTAATTATAGACATCATATACCACGTTTAGATGATATGCTTGAAGAGTTACATGGTGCCAAGATATTTTCTAAAATTGATCTAACTCAAGGATATCACCAAATTAGAATGAAAGAAGGAAATGAATGGAAAACGACATTTAAGACTAAATATGGTTTATATGAATGGATTGTCATGCCTTTTGTTCTTACTAATGCACCAAGTACTTTCATGAGATTAATGAACTACACATTTAGACATTGTTTTGGAAAAATTGTTGTAGTTTAATTTGATGATATACTTGTTTATAGCAAAAACATTGAAGAGCATGTTGAACATCTTAGAACTGTTTTTACTATCTTAAAAGAGAAAACTTTGTATGCTAAGCTTGAAAAGTGTCTTTTGCACTACTTCTATCAACTTTCTTGAATATATTGTGAGTTCTCAAGGAATTAG
Organism: Vinca minor; assembly: GCA_026122235.1. Taxonomy (NCBI): domain Eukaryota; kingdom Viridiplantae; phylum Streptophyta; class Magnoliopsida; order Gentianales; family Apocynaceae; genus Vinca; species Vinca minor. Next base: position 29,441 of record JAOCZM010000252.1, on the reverse strand, counting down.
TGTTGATCCGGCCAAAATCAAAGCTATCGTGGAATGGCCGACACCAAAAAATGCAAGCAAAATAAGATCTTTTCATGGGTTAGCTAGTTTCTATAGACGTTTTGTACGTGATTTTTGTTAGTAGTGCCCTAGGACCATTAGCATATGTTGTACGTTTTATATCTATTTGAGCATTTCATATGAACAGTTAATTTTGCTTATGAACATCAAATGCGTGATTTGATAGTAAAACTCATTTGCTTATGTAATTACTATTCTAGTTGTCCCTAGTTTTATGTAATCTATTTTACAATGAAATAAAACTAATATGATGTTTGATTGATGATTACGTTTTACTAATCATGTGTAATGATTACAAATCATATCATAGATGCAATGTATTGAGATATATCGTATCGGACGTGATCTATTAGAGAAGCAATACTTCATGGTAATTAGTCATAAGTATTACTTCCTCAATACTATTTTAGAATCCTCAGACCTTATGTCTCCATTTGATTCTAGCATGAGTAGAGCCACGTTTTGACTCAGTCGTACGTTACTTTTAATCGAGTAATCAATACGACTGATGATCGGATGTAGTGTCCTATCATGGATTGAATGTGAGAGGAATTGTAAGGAATTTGTCCCTGTAAAACACAAGAGGGGGGTGAATTGGGTTTTAACTAATCTTGTATACTTTTTCGATTCTTTGCAAAGCTATTGGAAGTTTGAGCAAGAAGAATAAAAGCAATGCAAAACCCAATCAACAAGACAAAGGATTTAGAGTGGTTCGAATCACTTAGAATCTACGTCCACTACCTTGAGCCGCACTCAAGGATTTCAAACAACTTCACTAAGAAGAATGTTTACAAATGTGGCTAACTCACTAAGAGTTTTACAACACAACCACACAATGAAAAACTCACTAAGAGCTTGCCCACGCAAAGTAGGACTTTACAAATTGCCCACACTAAGTAGGACTTTTACAAGAATTACCCAATCACTTAGAAAGGGAATTGAATGTTTAAAGAGAAAGATAAATCACTCTTCTAAGTGAGAATATATACCTTTGAAGTACAAGAATTGTTGGCTCTTTAGAACATATGAATTCCACTCTTTGTCTTGCTTTTAGAAAGATTGCTCTTGAATGATTTATATCATAGAAATGAAGAGCATTTACTTTGTGAGTGTTTTGGCTTGATGAGAAATCAATGAATATTTGATATGCAAGCCTTGGAATGATTCTCTAGCTTTGGAGTATAAATACATTTCAAATATGGCTGAAAATCGAGTCTCCAACTGGGGTCAAATAACTGGCTAGAAAATGCAGAGTTCGGTGGACCGACTCGAGCACCCTCGGATGACCGAGGCCAACTCGGATCCACTCTTGAGGACCTCGGCTGACCGAGCATCACTCGGTCGACCGACCCTCAACTTCAAACCTCTCGAGATCCGGTCGGTTGATCCGACCTTGGCTCGGTTGACCGACCTTCCTGAGCATATTTTTCACACGTTTTGAAATCTTTTGAAGTCTATAAAAGTCTAAAAGGTTTTCCTAAAAGGTAACAAGTAAGAACACTTGGAAAACCATTTTAAAGAACTTAGACTTAGAAAACAAAGGCTTTTGAAATACGAACACTTGTAAGGATCATTTTGAAACTAAGCCTTTTGAAAACGTGTATGTGTGCATGCAAGACTAGAGTGTAGAGCTTTGGTTAGAGCTATATAAGATAAAGACTTATAACGACAAAGCTAATCTAACCAAACCTAAGTCTTCAATCTTCAATCTTGAAAGATGAGCCTTGAATAATAACTCTTTGAAGCTTGAACATGGCTTGATTGAAGTACTTAGAGCTTCCAATATATGTTCCGATATTCTATCACAAAGATATAAACATTAGACACAACATCAAGTGTTTGTCCATTATCAAAATCCGAGTTCGATCGCCCTTAAGGCTAACAGTCCCTCTCTTATTAGAGAGAAATATCCATGGGCCCCTCGATAGGGAAAGACTATTTAAATGCATGGCCGTGCTCAAATATATTTAATAAAGTGGTTATTAAATATTGTTTATTGGAACAGTCTACCTGGTAATCGAGCATAAATATAATTAAGCTTAATAAGGGTGACGACTACCATGCCTTATGCTTAATTAGGATATCGCGAGACAAAGGGATTAAATAGTGGATTGACATTAGGTTCCGTTGTAAATTCATTCACTTTGGGTAGTCATAATGTCCAGCTAGGGGCCGCTTGTGATTTATGAACTCACACTACTACTACGTGTGTTTTCATTGCCATTATTATATGAACCTACAGGGTCACACGCATAGACGAGCTAACGAGCTTCATATCCAGATTCAATGAATCTAGAATGTGTCTAGGTTCATTGTATCTGACATTCATTTTTCCTGAGAATAATAAAGCGTTATTATTCAAATTAGAGATAAGGGTTGTTTTCGGTATTTGGTTATAGCTGGATTACGTGGGAGTTATTATCCGATAAAGACTCCACTACCAGCAGAAGTCTAGAGGACGTGGGAGTTAAAGAATCCCATTACCGAGAGAAGTTGAGGACGTGAGAGTTAGTTTTGGGAACAAACTCTCACACCCTGTATAATGATCTCTTGGCCGGAACCCTAGCTAAGTTAATACTTTTAGCCGAAATACCAAAAAGACTTAGAAAAATCGTTTTCTATTCTGCCTCTCCCTTTTCTCTCTAATTCCCAAAACTTGGAAAGACGAAGAGCTAGCAATCACTGTTCGTTTCGTAGCGTGGATACCGGTAGAGGGACATTCTGCATAGGGAATTCTGTTGGTGGCAACAACGTATCCAAGAAACAGCATCTTCCATTCAAGAATCAGATTCTTGAACCCAAAACGTAAGTCTTTTTTCTTGTCTGCTTTTTTATTCGCTTTTGTATGAGCAGATCCTTTCCGTGGAGGACTCATGGGTGTTTGAACGAAGTTTCCGCCCATGAATCCCTTAAGTGGTATCAGAGCCTTGCTCATACGATTCGAATTCGATATTGTTAATCACAACATATCACGTATCAATTTCGATTTGATATGTGTATGCGTGAAAAACAGAAAAGATTTTTATTTGATTATAATTTATGTGATATATGCATAAACAATTTCAGTGCGTTTAAAGATTGTTTCTTTGATCATGAAATATGTGATATATTGCATAAACTGTTTATATTAAATCTGTTAATGCATAAACTGCTGTCGTATGTTATTAATTAGATTAATACTGCATAAACTGTTTTTGTGAATTCAATTCTGCATAAACTGTTCTGTGAATCTGTAATTAATTGGATTAATTCAGCTATTACGCATAAACCTGCTCCGCTGACTCTAAGACTTTGTGTATGTACTCGTTATTAATTTCATTGTGCTTTATGTGATTTTTAGCACGGTGAATAGCATGTCCTACTATACCTCTTGTTTTACACATTTTTGGGATGTAATTTTATAATACGGCTCATGAGCTGCTTTTTCATTGTTGTAAAATTGTAATCGCTTTCTTAGATTATTTTTTACCGCTTTACATTGAAGGTTGGGTATGCCCATATAATTATGTAACAAGATTGGAGGGACGCCCTGGATTGAAGACTTTATCCATGAGATGGATATAGACTTAGATTGACCCCTTGGCTCCCACAAGGCTCGTGGGAGTCATCATATGATTAGGCCATGCTATCTCACGTTTAATTTTATGTTTTATATATTGCATGAGATGCTTGTATAATTGTATTACGCATTTTAATGTCTTATTCTAACTAAGTCTTAAAATGCCTACCATACTCTAAGGACTCGTTGAGCTTGGATCATCATTTTGTCTCGCTTGCCAAAGCAATGGGACAAGTGGTTATCTAAGCAAAAAGAGATGCGAAAATAGTGATTTCCATAAGCTTAGACATGGTTCAACTTAGCTAGGCCATCAAAATAGTTTTGGGCCTAGGGCATAAAATGGGAAATAGCCGGGACATATAGATCTCATTCCCATTAGATGATTTTACTTTAATTGTGGGTGTTAAGACAAAGCTTTCCTATAACTATTGTAAAATGTTTTTCCCCACTATTTATAGTGTTGAAATTGTGGAAAAGGTTTTTGCTCAAAACTAATAACTTTGAAAATAATTTAATGTAGATAATGGCAACCAATACTTCACACAATTCATTGCGATCCGTCCTTGAGAAGGAAAAACTAAGCGGGACCAATTTCTTTGATTGGGCCCGTGAATCTAAGGATTGTCCTTAAGCAGGAAAAAAAGCTATACGTTCTTGATACGGACATTCCTGAACAGCCTGCAAATAACGCCCCTAGAGCTGAAAGAGATGCTTGGAAGAAGCATTTTGATGACTCTAACGATGTGACTTGTCTCATGTTAGTCACAATGAGCACTGAACTTCAAAAACAGTTTGAAGGAGTTGAGGCTTTCCAGATGATGGGTCAGCTCAAGGAAATGTTCCAAGAGCAAGCTGGTCATGAAAGATTCCTCACAACTAAGGCGTTAAATAGTTGCAAAATGGCCCCTGGCACCTCTGTACGTGCACATGTTCTTAAGATGAAGGGCTATTTTGACCAACTTGAGAAACTTTAGGCTCCCGTAGGTCATGACATGGCCACATATATGATCTTGGGCTCACTCCCACCGGAGTATGACCAATTTGTTATGAACTTCAACATGCATGCCATGGAGAAGACCATACATGAAATACACTGGATGCTCAAGCGGGCCGAAAGTCGAACATTAAGAAGACCCTCGAAGTCTTAATGGTTCAAAAAGGGAATTTCAAGAAGAAAGGAAAGAGAAAGCCCATGGCCAAGAAGGGCAAAGGCAAAGGCAAGGACAAGCCCAAGTCCAAACCCAAGGCCAAGGCACCAAAGGAATGAGTTTGCTTCCATTGCAATGAACCGAGTCATTGGAAACTGAATCGCAAGCTCTATTTGGAAGAGAAGAAAAAGGGAAAGGCCGCTTTGACTGCCTCTCAGGTATTTATGTTATTGAAATTAACATGTCTGCTCCTACTTCGTGGGTATTAGATATCGGTTGTGGATCTCACATTTGTGCAAATGTGCAGGGGTTCAAAATGAGTAGATCACTGGCTAAAGGAGAAGTGGACCTGAGAGTAGCGAACGGAGCAAGAGTTGTTGTTGTAGCTACCGGGACATTTATTTAAGTTTTGCCAAGTTGCCTTATTATAGAAATGAATAATTGTCTTTATGTTCCAACATTGAGTAGGAATATTTTTTCAGTTTCTTGTTTGGATATTGAAGGTTTTGTATTAAATATTATGAATAAAATTTGCATTATTCATAAAGATCGTATCTTTTATGGAGATGCCTATTTGATGAATGGGCTTTATGTTCTTAACCTCGATGATTCCATTAAAAGGCCCATCTATAACATTATACTAAGAGGTTTAAATCAAATGACTTAAACCGGACTCTACTTTTGAACCTGTCGCTTTGGGCCACATAAATGAGAAACGCATATCAAAGCTCCATACAGATGGAATTTTGACATCATTTGACTTAGAGTCTTATGAGACTTGTGATTCTTGCTTGTTAGGCAAAATGACTAAAGCTCCCTTTACTCGGACAAAGTAAGAGAGCTTTCTAATTTATCGGGCCTCATACATGCGTATGTTTGTGGACCAATAAACACTAGTGCTAGGGGGAGGGTTTCAGTGACTTCATCGCATTCACAAATGATTTCAGCAGATATGGCTACGTCTATCTAATGAAACATAAATCGAATCTTTTGGAAGATTCAAAGAATTTCTAAATGAAGTACAAAATTAACTTGGTAAAAGTATTAAGATACTTCGATCGATCGAGGTGGCGTAATACCTTAACCAAGAGTTTGACGAACATCTTAGGGGTTGTGGAATTGTTTCACAATTAACTCCTCCCTCGCACACCACAATGGAATGGTGTATTGGAATGGAGGAATGGCACCTTACTAGATATGGTTCGATCTATGATGAGTCAAACAAGTCTTCCAATTTCCTTTTTGGGGCTACGCCTTAGAAACTCGCAGCGCTTTATATTAAATATAGTTCCTTCTAAAGCGGTTTGTAAAACTCCATACGAGATATGGACTCGGGAAACGACCTAGTCCGTCATTTCTCAAAATTTGGGGGATGCGAGGCGTATGTAAAATGCTTGTTATCTGATAAACTCGCTCTAAATCTGACAAGTGTTTGTTTGTGGGATATCCTAAAGAAACAAAAGGATATTACTTCTATCTTCCATCATAGAACAAAGTGTTTGTTGCTCGTAATGGTTTATTCCTTGAAAGAGAATTTATTTCCAAAGAGGATAGTGGGAGTAAGATCCATCTTGAGGAAATTCAAGATTCCCAAACAACATCTGAACCAACTTTGGATGTTCAAGCAAGCTCACGTACTGATACTGAGCTTCAATCTTTGACACAGGGCCCAAGGAGGTCGAGTTGGGTACATCAACAGCCTGAGAGATATGGATTTCTCGTGACCGATGATCATGAGGTTGAACTGATTGATCAAGATGAACCCACTACCTACAAAGAGGCAATTCGTAGTTCTGAGTCAGTTAAGTGGCTAGAAGCTATGAAGTCTCGAGATGCAATCCATGTACGATAACCAAGTGTGGACTTTGGTTGACCCACCCGAAGGGTGTAAGGTCATTGACAACAAATGGTGTTTCAAAAAAGAAAACCGACATGGATGGTAATGTACAGACTTTTAAATCTCGACTAGTAGTTAAAGGTTATAGACAAGTTCACGGTATTGACTATGACGAAACCTTTTCTTCAATCATTATGATGAATTCTATTAGGATTTTACTTGCCATAGCTGCATATTATGACTATGAGATATGGTAAATGGATGTTAAGACTGCGTTTCTTAATGGAAACCTTCTCGAGGATGTGTATATGACACAACTTGAGGGGTTTGTTGATCCAACAAATCCTAGCAAAGTGTGTAAGCTTCAAAGGTCCATTTATGGATTGAAGGAAGCATCTCGAAGCTGGAATCGTCGCATTAATGAACGTATTAAAGAATTCGGTTTCATCAAAAACGAAGACGAGCCTTGTGTTTATAAGAAAGTAACTAATAATGCAGTAGTGTTCCTTGTGCTTTGTGTGGATGACATCTTACTGATTGGAAATGACATCCCCACATTACAAAGTGTAAAAGCTTGGTTGAGGAAGTGCTTTTCCATGAAATACTTATGCGAGGCTACTTACATTTTAGGTATTAGAATCTATAGAGATAGATCTAACAAAATGATTGGCCTAAGCCAGAGTGGATACATTGACAAGGTATTGAAACGGTTCAGTTTTCAAGACTCCAAAAAGGGATTCTTGCCCATGTCACATGGCATTAAACTCTGCAAAATTCAAGGACCTTCCACAAAGGAGGACCAAGAGCGCATGAGTAAAATCCCATATGCTTCAGCCATTGGGTCTATTATGTACGCCATGATATACACTCGCCCAGATGTCTTATTTGCTTTAAGTATGACTAGCAGATATCAATCTGACCTAGGAGAGTCACATTGGACTTCAGTCAAGAGCATTCTTAAGTACTTGAGAAGGACTAAAGATATATGTTCTTAATTTATGGAGGTCAGGAAGGAAGTCTAGTTGTAAATGGTTACACGGACGCAAGCTTCCAAACTGACGTAGATGATTATAGATCGTAACTGGGTTTTGTGTTTTGTTTGAAAGCGAGGTGCCGTGAACTGGAAGAGCTCAAAGTAAGAAACCGTGGCCGACTCTACAAACTGTAGTCTGAGTATCTAGTCCGCCTCCAAGCCGCCTAAAGAAGCTCGTTTGGATCGAGAAGTTTGTTGATGAATTAGGTGTCGCCCCTAGCATTGTGAACCCAAATGGACCTCTATCGTGATAGTACCGGTGCCATTTCACAAGCTAAGGAACCTAGATCTTACCAACGATCCGAACACATTCTCAAAGCGCTTTCCATCTAATTGGAGAGATCATCGACAACGAGAGTTAGTATTTGCAAAGTTCATACTGCATCGAAAACATTGCAGATCCATTGACCAAGCAACTCCCACAAACTCTAAACATGAGAGTCATACTAGGTCAATGGGATTGAGGATCATGTATGATTGGACCTAGGGCAAGTGGGAGATTGTTAGTAGTGCACTAGGACCATTAGCATGTGTTGTAATGCTTTATATCTATTTGAGCATTTCAAATGAATTGTTAATTTTGCTTATGAACATCAAATGCGTGATTTGATAGTAAAACTAATTTGCTTATGTAATTACTATTCTAGTTGTCCCTAGCTTTATGTAATCTATTTTACAATGAAATAAAAATAGTATGATGTTTGATTGATGATTACCTTTTACTAATCATGTGTAATGATTACAAATCATATAATAGATGCAATGTATTGAGATATATCGTATCGGTCGTGATCCGTTCGAGAAGTAATACTTCATGGTCCTTAGTCATAAGTATTACTTCCTCAATACTATTTTAGAATTCTTAGACCTTATGTCTCCATTTGATTCTAGCATGAGTGGAGCCACGTTTTGACTCAGTCGTACGTTGCTTTTAATCGAGTAATCAATACGACTAATGATCGGATGTAGTGTCCTACCATGGCTTGAATGTGAGAGGCATTGTAAGGAATTTGTCCCTCTCTTATTAGAGAGAGATATCCATGGGCCCCTCGATAGGGAAAGACTCGTTTAAAATGCATGGTTGAGGCTCAAATGTATTTAATAAAGTGGTTATTAAATATTGTTTGTTGGAACATACTCTACCCGAAATCGAGCATAAATATAATAAAGCTTAATAAGGGTAACGACTCACCGTGCCTTATGCTTAATTAGGATATCGCGAGACAAAGGGATTAAATAGTGGATTAACATTAAGTTCCGTTTTTAAATTCATTCACTTTGGGTAGTCACAATGTCCCGCTAGGGGCCGCTTGTGATTTATGAACTCACACTACTACTAAGTGTGTTTTCATTGCCATTGTGATATGAACCTGCAGGGTCACACGCATAAGCGAGCTAACGAGCTTCATGTCCCGATTCAATAAATCTAGAATGCGTCTAGGTTCATTGTATCTGACATTCATTTTTTCCCCGAGAATAATAAAGCGTTATTATTCAAATTAGAGATAACGGGGTATTTTCGGTATTTGGTTATAGTCGGATTACGTGGGAGTTATTATCCGACAAAGACTCCACTACCCAGACAGAAGTCTAGAGGACGTGGGAGTTAAAGACTCCCATTGCCGAGAGAAGTTGAGGATGTGAGAGTTAGTTCTGGGAACAAACTCTCACACCCTATATAATGATCTCTTGGCCGAAACCCTAGCTAATTTAATGCTTTCAGCCGAAATACCAAAAAGACTTAGAAAAATCGTTTTCTATTCTCCCTCTCCCTTTTCTCTCTAATTCCCAAAACTTGGAAAAACGAAGAGCTAGCAATCACTGTTCGTTTCGTCGTGTGGATACCTGTAGAGGGATATTCCGCAAAGGGAATTCTGTTGGTGGCAGCAACGTATCCAAGAAACTAGCTATTACTCAATAGAGAGTTTGAAAGTTATCGGTTGAAAGTGCCAACGCGGTAACTAAACTGAAACTGGGCAAGTTTTCTGCTACACTTTTAAACATTTAGCTGACAAGACTAAGTGGTTGGTGCACTAGATAGGTTAGTGAAGCATATTTGATTCCATAAGAACAAAGAATTTAAGCATTCCAATTAACCGTGCTTGAATGTCGGTTAACTGAGAAATTCATATTTTTCTCTAATCATATATGAAAGCAATCTAATTCATTGAAGTACTGTTCTTGAACCAGTAACCACTTAATTTATGTACAATTTGAAAAACATAACCTTCTAAAATCACTTTATAACAAATATACCTATAAGCACAACCATAACAATCTAGTTCTTCAATTTCTCCAGCAAGCCTGCATCAAGCCAATCTTGATAGCTTTATCGATTACGTACTTGCTTCTTCAATTGAACTTAGTAGGCTTCCTTTTCTGTGGCACTATCATAAAAATCATAGAAATTGTAAACCTATATCAATGTTTGTTATACTCAAAACTTAGTGAGTAAGACCTAAGGGCTAAAGACCATGACCCAGCCACCGCCGCCGCCGCCTGGGGATGGGGCTTGGCTGCGCCAAATATTTCTCGAACATCCTCACCCCTTCGCTGCCCGCAGCTAATCTTCCCATCAAAGAACTCGGTACTTTAAAAGGAGAACCTTCTCTCCTTTTTGAAGACAAAGATTTATATGTCCTAGAAGCACCATGGGAAAGGGCCTTGGTGGGAAATTTTTCTAGGAGAGCACCACTCATTGAAAATTTGAGAAAGGATTTTCATCGGCTCCAATTCAAAGGAGCTTTTTGAATTGGTTGGATAGATTCAAGCCATGTTATTATTCGGTTTGATCTTGAAGAAGACTATTGTCGTTTTTGGCGGAAAGGGGTTTGGATCTTTGGAGGATCTAAAATGCGGGGTTTTAAGTGGACTTATGACTTCAATACTCTGGTAGAATCTTCAATTTTTCCTTGTTGGATTCATTTTGAAGGACTTCCGATTCATCTTTTTCAAAAATCCTATCTTTTCTCACTAGCAAGGGCGGCGGGAACAACACTAGTGTTAGACGAGCCCAAACTAATGTCACTCGCCCTAGTGTTGCTAGGGTGTGTGTTGAGGTTGATTTGATGAAACCTATTTGCAAAAGAATTTGGATTGCCCACGCTAGATCGAGGAAAGGTTTTTGGTAATCCATTGATTGTGAACAACTTCCAGATTATTGTTCATCTTGTTGGAAGGTGGGACACAAAAATACTGATTGTAAAATAGATTCCAATGTTCATGAGGGGAGACAAAGGCTGATGTCACCCGACCACTTCCAATTAGACCAGCTTTTTAGATCGATGTAAAAGTTCTTAAGAACCCTAATCGTGTGATGGGGAGATTTCAAAGTGATTCAATCAAAGAAGATGGTTTCTTTCCAAGTTAGGAATGATGAGTCCAAACAGCATCATCGCTCCCGGCGCCGAACAATGACAGAGGTAAGGGACCGGCGGTTGTCGAGCCTGAAAAAAAGGGATATCGCTGAAACTAGCACTTCCCGAAATACCCCTTACCGTGAATGCCGTGTCGGGTCCTTTACCGCATTCATGAAAACCGAGTTTACAATCTTTTTCGAGGATTTGATTGAGAATAATGATATTGTCCATATTGAGAATGATTCAGTGCTAATTCCTCAAGATTTTACTATCTTGGATAATATGATTAATGATGAAGGTGTACAGTTAATTGAGAAAGAGCCTATTATGGAGGTTAATGATGATATAGGGGTTAGAGGAAAAATCCCCTCTAAGAAAATAGGAACGGATGATCTTCACTTATTCAAATCAACTATGGAGAAGATCTCGGATCAAAGGGGGATATCTTCAACCAACAAAGTTAAGGAAATATCCACCGAAATTATGGAAAGGGGTTGGATTTTTTTTGAAATTATCCACTGGAATTATGGATTCAAATCAACTATGGGGACATCTCGGACAGAGGACTAGCCTGCTGAGACACCGAGAGGTATTTTACTGAGATCGCCCGAATTAGCCCGTAATCGTGAACAATGTGCCACTGTAGATGATCAAATTAATATGTCTGGACAAGTTAACGAGAATTCTAAGCCTATCTTGGAACAACCACAAATTTATATTGGTAAAAAGAAGCTGAATATTGTGGAATCGGAAAAACGTAAGTCACAAAGACTTGTGAAAAAAAGGTAATATCCCGATTTGTGGATGTCTTTGAAGTTTTTTTATTTATTGGTCTTATGAATTGCATTATTTGGAATGTTAGGGGAATTGCTAATGATGCTTCGATGGCTAGAGTAAAACTTCTTTGTCGTGAACATAGGATTTCGCTATTGGTTCTGTTAGAACCTTTGGTGCAAATGGATGATATTTTGATTTATGCTAAATAAATTGCGCTTTGATTTTTTCCCTTTAGCAATCTTTTGGGGAAAAATTTGGATATTTTGGAATGGTACGAGCTTGATTTGGCTATTTTGTGGGATAATGAGCAGATTGTGCATGTTAAAGTGATTAATTTTTCTAGCACCCCTATTTATTAATCTTTTGTCTATACAAAATGCCAATATACACATCACATGGATCTTTGGGCTGAGATGATTAATTTTAGTACTCAACATAGCAGTACGTGGATGATTGGTGGGGATTTTAATGTTGTTTTGAAACTCACTGAATGTTTGGGGTTGATACCTGTCACTCTTCCTATGACTCGAATTTTTGGAGGCGGTTCATGACAGTGGTTTACTAGAATTTTGGTTAACTCTCATTGGAAAGGTCTTTTTGGTGTAACCCGTATGGAGCATCTTCAAAGGTCACAATCGGATCATTGCCCCATGCTGGTTTCTTTTGATGTGAGTGATGTCTGAGGTAAGTCGGCTTTTCGTTTTCAAGAGACATAAGGATTTTCACAGCCTTGTACAATCTTCTTGGGGGGAAGAAGCTATTGGTAATGGCATGACTATTTTGATGACTAAATTAAGGAGATTAAAGGGTGTTCTTGCTAGTTGGAATAAGGGAGACTTTTGGCAATATTCACTCTAATTTAGCTAATGCCGACAACGAAGTTAAGGATATGGAGAATAATTTTGATCAAGACCCTTCTCAAGCTAATGGTTAGGCCTTACAATCAGCACTAGAAACTTATTCACTCTAATTTAGCTAATGCCGACAACGAAGTTAAGGATATGGAGAATAATTTTGATCAAGACCCTTCTCAAGCTAATGGTTAGGCCTTACAATCAGCACTAGAAACTTACTCCAAATTTTTAATGCTTGAAGAGATATTTTGGAGACAAAAGTCGAGGGTTAAATGGCTACAAGAAGGTAACTCTAATACTAAATATTTTCATCTTCTATGTAGTAACCGTAGGAAGAGAATGGCTTTTACTAAAATTCAAGATAGTCAAAGTAATTAGATCACTGAGCAATCCGAATTAGGCCAAGAGGGCACTCATTTCTTTCAGGAGTTATTTACCTCAGATAGTCCTTATGTGGAAGATCCGGATTTATTGAAAGTCATTCCCGAGGTGATTGCTGAGGAGGAAAATCGTAAACTAGCTTCCTTGCAGGGAGGCTAAATGGTACTTTTACTATGAAATCAGTGGCATCTTGGTTAAGGAAAGAGAATGTGGGTATTTTAGCTAGAAAACTTATTTGGTCTCCGTGTTTACCTCTCTCTTTATCGATATGTTTATGGAAATTTCTCAATAATTTCTTGGCTTTGGATGAGGTTCTTTGGAATAAGGATTTCTCGACAATTTCTCATTGCTCTTGCAAGAATGGTTCAAACTCTTATCTTCATATTTTTGTACATTTCTATTTTGCAAAGAAATTATGGTCTCATGCGGCTGATAGAATTGGAGTTCGAGTGGATAGTTCACAACACTCGGTAATTGGTTTTGTTAAAGTTTGCTTGGCTGAATGCTACTGTGGCTAACAAGGCTATGGATATTCTTGTCCCAAGTGCGGTTCTTTGGATGTTATGGAGGGTTCGATGCATATTTTTCTTCTTAGTCAAGCTCGGGGTTTATGTTATTTAGATCGTCAAGGTTTGGCCACTATTCGGCTTTAATTGTTTTGTTTATTGTTCATATGCATTTCGTATTAGTGCAGAGAAATATGTATCACCTAGGTCATTCTATAAATGGCTTAGTCTATTTATGTTCTTGAATTTTATTATTATGCTTGAATTTCAATTTTTTTGCGTGGGCTTATGTATTACCTATGCTATAAAATAAATAGCTTAGTTATTATGCTTATTTATCACGTTTCTTCTGTTCCACGCTAGTTTAGGAACTTTGTATCACCTAAGTCATATTATAAATGGCTTAGTTTATTGCATTTGTTCCTTACTTGTATGAAGTGGATTTGTTTCCACCTATATGGAGGTTTTTGGTTTAGTCCCCCTCCATGTATTTTTGCCTATTTGGGCATATTAATAAACGGGAGTCCACCCCACCACGCTAGTGGATTTAAAAAAAATAAAAAATAAAAAGACCTACGGGCTAACACACATAGTTAGATACTAAGAAATAGAAGTTGGAAATAGAAAAATCCGTGTAACAGTAATTGTAAACCCTAAGGGATAATGTGATCAATTTAGTTTTGTTGATAACAAACCATTGGGAATTTCTCATGTTTGTGTGGCCTTATGTTTTGATGACATGATCTTTCACTCTCACCTACATTGATGAAAATGCTAAGATAGATTCTTGAATATCAAAGGTGTCATCCCACAAGAAGAAGCTACATTTTGCAAGAATTTCTCATTTTTGTGTGAGCTTATGTTTTGATGACATGATCTTTCACTCACACCTACATCGATGAAAATGCTAAGATAGATTCTTGAATCTCAAAGGTGTCATCCCACAAGAAGAAGCTACACTTTGCAAGACTCCATGGCACAAGCTTGAAGTGGATTCTACAAGGTTTGGAAGATGTTGTAATATCAAGAAGAAGGAAGATCATGAAGTTAAGAGTCACTCAATCTCAAGTGAAGTACATCATGAAGTGGACTCTTAACAAAGGAAGCGATGAAGTCCAAGGTTCTAAATCCTTGAAGATTATAAGGACTTCACAACACTTAAGAGTTGATAAAGGTCTTAAGACAAGCTCAAATAAGATATCATCTTGAAGACTTGAAGTCCAAAGAAGATTATTTTTCTCTTACATAGGTATATCCTTGTGACTAATCTAATTTAAAGAATACAAATTTATTGTATGTTGAAGCTCTTGAATGTTTTTCAAAACCATCATTCATACTTTGGTTTGATCTTTAAAAAGGTTTTTGAAAACTTATGTTAGTCATGGTTTATGCCAAAGGTCTTAAACATATTTTAAAAGACATTGAAAAATACTTAGGCATGAGTTTGTGAACATTAGAAATGTGACCAAGTGGAAAACCCACTTTTGGTCTGAAGTCCGGTCGACTTGTCCTTAGCCTCGGGTGACCTGATGAAGTCCGATCGATTGTGTTGTCCTGTCGACCGAGGTGTTTTTTGGCCCGTTGTCAATTTTGAATGTTCCAATTGTTAGTAGTGCACTAGGACCATTAGCATATGTTGTACGTTTTATATCTTTTTGAGCATTTCATCTGAATAGTTAATTTTGCTTATGAACATCAAATGCGTGATTTGATAGTAAAACTCATTTGCTTATGCAATTACTATTCTAGTTGTCCCTAGTTTTATGTAATCTACTTTACAATGAAATAAAACTAGTATGATGTTTGATTGATGATTATGTTTTACAAATCATGTGTAATGAGTACAAATCATATCATAGATGCAATATATTGAGATATATCGTATCAGACGTGATCCGTTAGAGAAGTAATACTTCATGGTCCTTAGTCATAAGTATTACTTCCTCAATACTATTTTAGAATCCTTAGACCTTATGTCTCCATTGATTATAGCATGAATGGAGCCACATTTTGACTTAGTCGTACGTTACGTTTAATCGAGTAATCAATACGACTCGATGATCGGATGTAGTGTCCTATCATGGCCCTGAATGTGAGAGGCATTGTAAGGAATTTGTCCCTCTCTTATTAGAGAGAGATATGCATGGGCCCATCGATAGGGAAAGACTATTTAAATGCACGGCCGTAGCTCAAACGTATTTAATAAAAATGGTTATTAAATATTGTTTGTTGGAATAGTTTACCCGAGATCGAGCATAAATACAATTAAGCTTAATAAGGGTGACGACTACCATGCCTTATGCTTAATTAGGATATTGCGTAGACAAAGAGATTAAATAGTGGATTGATATTAGGTTCCATTGTATATTCCTTCATTTTGGGTAGTCACAATGTCCTACTAGAGACCACTTTGTGATTTATGAACTCACACTACTACTAAGTGTGTTTTCATTGCCATTGTGATATGAACCTACATGGTCACTCGCATAGACGAGCTAACGAGCTTCATGTCCAGATTCAATAAATCTAGAATGTGTCTTGGTTCAATGTATCCGACTTTCATTTTTCCCGAGAATAATAAAGTGTTATTGTTTGAATTAGAGATAAGGGGCATTTTCGGAATAGCCGGGATTACGTGGGAGTTATTATCCCGGTAAAGACTCCCACTACCGCCAGAAGTCTAGAGGACGTGGGAGTTATAGACTCCCACCGCCAAAAGAGGTGGATAGGACGTGGGAGTTCTCCTGGAACAAACTCCCACTCCCAATATAAACCTCTCTTGGCCGATACCCTGTGGACTAGTGCTTTTCAAACTGAAATACCAATGAGACCTAGAAAATCGATTTTCTATTCGGTCTCGTCCCTTTTCTCTAATTCCCGAAACTCGTAAAAACGAAGAGCTAGCACTCACTATTCGCTTCGCTAGCGTGGATACCAGTAAAGGGACATTCCGCAAAGCGGAAATCCATTGGTGGCAGCAACGTATCCAAGAAACAAGAACTTCCATTCAAGAATCGATTCTGAACGAAAAGTAAGTTTATGTCTAGTTTTTTTTCCCGCTTCCTATGGTATGAGCGGATCCTTCGGGGGAGGACTCATGGGTGTTTAGAACGAGTTTCCGCCCATGAATCCCTTTAACCAATACTCCATCAACTATATTATTCGGACCACATCCTATAGGTCGGTCGGTGAAGCCTATGCTCCGGAGAAACGTAAGTCTTTTTCTTGCTGTTTTCGATTCTTTTTGTATGAGCAGATCCTTCAGGGGAGGACTCATGGGTGTTTGGAACGAGTTTCCGCCCATGAATCCCTTTAAGTGGTATCGCAGCCTTGCCCATACGATTCGAATTCGATATTGTTAATCACAACATATCACGTATCAATTTCGATTTGATATGTGTATGCGTGAAAAAAAAGAAAAGATTGTATCTTTGATTATGATATATGTGATATATGCATAAACTGCTTTTAGTGCGTTTAAATATTTTTTTCTTTGATCATGATATATTGCATAAACCGTTTATATTAAATCATTAATGCATAAACCGCCGTCGTATGTTATTAATTAGATTAATACCGCATAAATCAAGTTTCGTGAATTCGATTCTACATAAACTTTTCCGTGAATCTGTAATTAATTGGATTAATTCGGTTATTACGCATAAATCACTATGCAGATTCGCTGCTCCGCTGAACTAAGACTTTGTGTATGTACTCGTTATTAATTTCATTGTGCTTTATTTGATTTTTTAGCATGGTCAATGGCATGGCCTACTATACCTCTTGTTTTACATATTTTTGGGTTGTAATTTTATAATACGGCTCGTAGCCGTGTTTCAATGTTGTAAAATTGTAATCGCTTTCTTAGATTATTTTTACTCCTTTACATTGAAGGTTGGGTATGCCCATATAATTATGTAACAAGATTGGAGGACGCTGGATCGAAGACTTTATCCATGAGATGGATATAAACTTAAATTGATCCTTGGCTCCCACAAGGCTCGTGGGAGTCATCATAGGATTAGGCCATGCTATCTCACGTTTAATTTTATGCTTTATATATTACATCAGATGCTTGTATAATTGTATTACGCATTTTAATGACTTATTCAAACCGAACGTTTTAACTAAGTCTTAAAATGCCTACCATACTCTAAGCACTCATTGAGCTTGGATCATCATTTTGTCTCGCTTGCCAAAGCAACATGATAAGTGGTTTTCTACAAAAAGAGATGGGAAAATAGTGATTTCCATAAGCTTAGACATGCTTCAACTTAGCCAGGCTATCAAAATAGTTGTGGGCCTAGGGCATAAAATGGGAAATAGCCGGGACATATAGATGTCATTACCATTAGATGATTTTACTTTAATTATGGGTGCTAAGCCAAAGCTTTCCTATAACTATTGTGAAATGTTTTCCCCACTATTTATCAAGTGTTGAAATTGTGGAAAAGGTTTTTGCTCAAAACTAATAACTTTGAAAATAATTTAATGTAGATAATGGCAACCAATACTTCACACAATTCATCGCGATCCGTCCCTTGAGAAGGAAAAACTAAGCGGGACCAATTTCCTTGATTGGGCCCCGTAACTTTGAGGATTGTCCTTAGCAGAAAAAAAGCTATACGTTCTTGATACGGACATTCCTGAACAGCCTGCAAATAACGCCCCTAGAACTGAAAGAGATGCTTGGAAGAAGCATTTTGATGACTCTAACGATGTGACTTGTCTCATGTTAGTCACAATGAGCACTCGAACTTCAAAAAACAGATTTGAAGGAGTTGAGGTTTTCCGGATGATGGGCCAGCTCAAGGAAATGTTCCAAGAGCAAGTTGGTCATGAAAGATTCCTCACAACTAAGGCGTTAAATAGTTGCAAAATGGCCCCTGGCACCTCTGTACGTGCACATGTTCTTAAGATGAAGGGCTATTTTGACCAACTTGTGAAACTTGAGGCTCCCGATGAAGGAGTTTGCTTCCATTGCAATGAACCGGGTCATTGGAAACGGAACTGCAAGCTCTATTTGGAAGAGAAGAAAAAGGGAAAGGTCAGTTTTACTGTCTCTCCAGGTATTTATGTTATTGAAATTAACATGTCTGCTCCTAATTCGTGGGTATTAGATACCGGTTGTTGATCTCACATTTGTGCAAATGTGCAAGGGTTCAAAAGGAGTAGATCACTGCAAAAGGAGAAGTGGACTCGAGAGTAGCGAACGGAGCAAGAGTTGTTGCATTTGTAGCTACCGGGACATTTAATTTAGTTTTGCCAAGTGGCCTTATTATAGAACTCGAATAATTGTCTTTATGTTCCAATTTTGAGTAGGAATATTATTTCAGCTTTCTTGTTTGATATTGAAGGTTTTGAATTAAATATTATGAATAAATTTGCACCATTCATAAAGATCGTATCTTTTGATGGAGATGCCTCTTTGATGAATGGTCTTTATGTTCTTAACCTCAGCGTAAAAAACTCATTCGATGAGCTCGATGAAGAATAGCGTAAGACTTTATCCATGAGATGGATATTGACCTAGATTGACCCTTGGCTCCCACAAGTGCTCGTGGGAGTCGCCATAGGATTAGGCCATGCTATCTCACGCTTTACTTTTATGGTTTATATATTGCATGAGATGCTTATTTTATGTCTTATGGGGATTGATTGTTATACGTCACATTAAATCGCTTTTAATTAAGTCTTAAAATGCCTACCATATCCTAAGCACTCCATGAGCTTGGATCATCATTATGTTTGCTTGCCAAAGAAACAGATAAGTGGTTATCCGAGCAAGAGGAGATGGGAAAATAATGATTTCCATACGCTTAGACATGGTTCGACTTAACTAGGATATCAAAATAGTTTTGGGCCTAGTGGCATAAAATGGGAAATAGTCGACATATAGATGTCATTCCCATAGGTTGATTTTAATTTAATTATGGGGATAAGCCAAAGCTAACTTATAACTATCGTGAAAATGTTATTTTCCACTATTTATCAAGTGTTGAAATTGTGGAAATATTTTTTGCTCAAAACTAATAACTTTGTAAATAATTTAATGTAGATAATGGCTATCAATACTTCACACAATTCATTGTGATCCGTCCCTGAGAAGGAAAAACTAAGTGGGACCAATTTCCTTGATTGGGGCACGCAACTTAAGGATTGTCCTTAAGCAAGAAAGAAAGCTATACGTTCTTGATACTGGACATTCCCTGAACAAACTCGCAAAACAACACCCCTATAGCTGAAAAAAGATGATTGGAAGAAGCATTTTGATGACTCTAACGATGTGACTTGTCTCATGTTAGTAACAATGAGCACCGAACTTAAAAACAGATTTGAAGGGGTTGAGGCTTTCCAGATGATGGGCCACCAAGGAAATGTTCCAAGAGCAAGCCCGTCATGAAAGGTTCCTCACCACTAAGGGGTTTAACAGCTTGCAAGATGGCCCCCGCACCTCTTTAAGTGCACATATTCTTAAGATGTAAGCGGCTATCTTGATCAACTTGAGAAACTTGGGGCTCCCGTAGGTCATGACATGGCCACATATATGATCTTGGGCTCACTCCCACCGGAGTATGACCAATTTGTTATGAACTTCAACATGCATGCCATGGAGAAGACCATACATAAAATACACGGGATGCTCAAGTAGTCGAATCGAACATTAAGAAAACCCCCCGAAGTCTTAATGGTTCAAAAAGGGAATTTCAAGAAGAAAGGAAAGGGAAAGTCTATGGCCAAGAAAGGCAAAGGCAAAGGCAATGACAAGCCCAAGCCTAAGCCTAAAGCCAAGGCACCAAAGGAAGGGGTTTGCTTCCATTGTGGCGAACCAGGCCATTGGAAACGGAACTGCAAACTCTACTTGGAAGAAAAGAAAAAGGGGAAAGCTAGTTTGACTGTCTCTCCAAGTATTTATGTTATTAAAATTAACATGTCTGCTCCAACTTTGTGGTATTAGTTACCGGTTGTGGATCTCACATTTGTGCAAATGTGCAGGGGTTCAAAAGGAGTAGATCATTGGCAAAATGAGAAGTGGACCTGAGAGTAGCGAACGGAGCAAGAGTTGTTGCTGTAGCTACCGGGACATTTAATTTAGTTTTGCCAAGTGGCCTTATTATAGAACTGAATTGTCTTTATGTTCCAACTTTGAGTAGGAATATTATTTCAGTTTCTTGTTAGGATATTGATGGTTTTGAATTAAATATTCTGAATAAAATTTGCACCATTCATAAAGATCGTATCTTCTATGGAGATGCCTATTTGATGAATGAGCTTTATGTTCTTAACCTCGATGAATCCATTAACAGTGCCCATCAACAACATTTATACTAAGAGGTTTAAATCCAATGACTTAAACCAAACCTACATTTGGCACTCGCCGCTTGGGCCTCATAAATGAGAAACGCATATCAAAACTCCATAAAGATGGAATTTTGACATCATTTGACTTAGAGTCTTATGAGACTTGTGATTCTTGCTTGTTAGGCAAAATGACTAAAGCTCCATTTACTCGGACAAAGTGAGAGAGCTTCGATTTATTGGGCCTCATACATACAAATGTATGTGGACCAATAAACACAAGTGCTAGAGGAGGGTTTCGTGATTTCATCACATTCACAGATGATTTTAGTAGATATGGCTACGTCTATCTAATGAAACATAAATCGTAATCTTTTGGAAGATTCAAAGAATTTCAAAATGAAGTACAAAATCAACTTCGTAAAAGTATTAAGAGACTTCGATCGTATCGAGGTGGCGAATACCTTAACCAAGAGTTTGACTAACATCTTAGGGGTTGTGAAATTGTTTCGCAATTAACTTCTCCCCGCACACCATAATGGAATGGTGTATCGAACGGAGGAATCACACCTTACTATATATGGTTCGATCTATGATGAGTCAAACAAGTCTTCCAATTTCCTTTTGGGGCTATGCCTTAGAAACTACTGCATTTATATTGAATAGAGTTCCTTCTAAAGCGGTTCGTAAACTCCATTTGAGATATGGACTCGGGAAACGACCTAGTATGTCATTTCTCAAAATTTGGGGATGCGAGGCTTATGTAAAACGCTTGTTTGTTGCTCGTAATGGTTTATTCCTTGAAAGGGAATTTATTTCCAAAGAGGATAGTGGGAGTAAGATCTATCTTGAGGAAATTCAAGATCCCCAAACAACATCCGAACCAAATTTGGAACTTCAAGCAAGCTCACGTGGCCGACATCGAGCTTCAATCTTTGACACAAGGCCCAAGGAGGTCGAGCCTGGGTACATCAACAGCCTCAAGAGATATGGATTTCTCGTGATCGATGATCATCAAAGTTGAAATGATTGATCAAGATGAACCCACTACCTACAAAGAGGCAATTCGTAGTTCTGAGTCAAATAAGTGGTTAGAAGCTATGAAGTCTGAGATGCAATCCATGTACGATAACCAAGTGTGGACTTTGGTTGACCCACCCGAATGGTGTAAGGTCATTGATAACAAATGGTGTTTCAAAAAGAAAACCAACATGGATGGTAATGTACACACTTTTAAATATCGACTAGTAGTTAAAGGTTATATAGACAAGTTCATGGTATTGACTTTGACGAAACCTTTTCTCCTGTCGTTACGATAAAGTCTATTAGGATTTTACTTGCCATAGCCGCATATTATGACTATGAGATATGGAAAATGGACTTTAAGATTGCGTTTCTTAATGGAAACCCTCTCGAGGATGTGTATATGACACAACCTGAGGGGTTTGTTGATCCAACAAATCCTAGCAAAGTGTGTAAGCTTCAAAGGTCCATTTATGGATTGAAACAAGCATCTCAAGCCGGAATCGCCGCTTTGATGAACGTGATTAAAGAATTCGTTTCATAAAAAAAGGAAGACGAGCCCCTGTGTTTATAAGAAAGTAACCAATAATGCAGTAGTGTTCCATGTGCTTTATGTGGATGACATCTTACTGATTGGAAATGACATCCCCACATTACAAAGCGTAAAAGCTTGGTTGGGGAAGTGCTTTTCCATGGAAGACTTAGGCGAGACTACATACATTTCGGGTATACGAATCTATAGAGATAGATCTAACAAAATGATTGGCCTAAGCCAGAGTGGATACATTGACAAGGTACTTAAACGGTTCAGTTTGCAAGACTCCAAAAAGGGATTCTTGCCCATGTCACATAGCATTAAACTCAGCAGAACTCAATGACCTTCCACAAAGGAGGACCAAGAGCGCATGAGTAAGATCTCATATGCTTCAGCCATTGGGTCTATTATGTATGGGAATGTTAATAGCAAAATTTGGATTGTAAAGAATTTGACCCTCTCTTATTAGAGAGAGATATCCATTGGCCCCTCGATAGGGAAAGACTATTTAAATGCATGGCCGTGCTCAAACGTATTTAATAAAGTGTTTATTAAATATTGTTTGATGGAACAGTTTACCCGGAGATCGAGCATAAATACAATTAAGCATAATAAGGGTGACGACTACCATGCCTTATGCTTAATTAGGATATCGCGAGACAAATGGATAAAATAGTTGATTGATATTAGGTTCCATTGTATATTCATTCACTTTGGGTAATCACAATGTCCTGCTAGGGACCGCTTGTGATTTATTAACTCACACTACTACTAAGTGTGTTTTCATTGCCATTGTGATATGAACCTATAGGGTCACACGCATAGATGAGCTAACGAGCTTCATGTCCGGATTTAATGAATCTCGAATGTGTCTAGGTTCATTGTATCCGACATTCATTTTTCCCGAGAATAATAAAGCGTTATTATTCGAATTAGAGATAAAGGGCATTTTTGGTATAGTTGGGATTACGTGGGAGTTATAGACTCCCACTGCCAAAAGAAGTGGATAGGACGTGGGAGTTCTCCTTGGAGTAAACTCCCGCTCCCTATATAAACCTCTCTTGACCGAAACACTAGGGAATAGTGCTTTTCACTAATACCAAAGAGACCTAGAAAATTAGATTTTCTATTCGGCCTCTCTCTTTTCTCTCTAATTCCCGAAACTCGTAAAAACGAAGAGCTAGCAATCACTATTCGCTTCGTCCGCGTGGATACTGGGTAGAGGGATATTCCGCAAAGGGAAATCCATTGGTGGCAACACCGTATCCAAGAAATAGCAACTTCCATTCAAGAATCGATTCTTGAACCCGAAAAAGTAAGTTTCTGTCTAGTTTTTTTTTCCGCTTCCTATGGTATGAGTGGATCCTTCGGGGAGGACTCATGGGTGTTTAGAACGAAGTTTCTGCCCCATGAATCCCTTTAACCAATACTCCAACAACTATATTATTCTGACCACAATCCTTTAGGTTGGTCGGTCGAGCCTATGCTCCCGAGACCGGACCACCCTTTGCGGTCAACCGGGATGTGTCCAAATGAGTCGTGTTATTCTTATTCGAAGCACCCCGGGCGACCTACTTCTATTTCAATCGACCGGGAGATGTCTTGTCAAGGAAAAATTATAGCAGCTTGTAACTAGAAATGTTGGCCTCTATATAAAGTCGTAAGGCTATTTTTTTTCATAGTTAACCAAGTCATTAGAGGGCCTTTGTATTAGACATTTTAAACAAGCATTCAAGCACTTTCTAGAGCTTATATCTTTCTATCAATCATCAAAATACTTCATTTTGAAAAAGTGCTTCACATACACATTCTTCACATCTCAATTTTGATTAGAGCTATCATTTGTATCTATCCAATTCATTGAGGGATTTGTATACTTGAGCTTAAAGTGTAAAGTCTCATTTGTTGAGACAAACTTTCTTTGTAAAGGGTTGAGTGGCAAGGCTTGTGTGTGAGAGTGGTGATTTTGGGCCTCATGCGTGGAGTGGATATTTCTTGTAATTGTAGGAACTAGAGTGAGTGGTGAAGCCAAAATGTAAGTATGGTTGATGTGTTCGTAAAACCTATTCACTTAGTAGACTAGATTAGAGAAAGAGTTCACAATGGTGAAGAATGGTTGCTTAGTGCATAAAAGGATCATTTGTTGGCCTTACCCTTGAAAGGCTGCTTTGTAGTGGAAAAGACCATGTGGTTGTTTTGTCCTTTCGTGTAAAGATACTCTCAAGACAAGCTAGTTTGAAGTTGCCAAAATCCTTAGGTGTGTCCTAAGGTAGTGGATGAAGATCATTGTGATCGAACCACTCTAAATTCTTGTGTTTGATCTTCTAACTCTATCTCTTTACTCACAAGTTCTTGCATTATTAGTTGTTCGTATACTCTTAGGGAACTTGTTTGCTTGAGCTTCATATGGATATATTTAGTTAGATTTCTTGCTTGTTATATCTTGCCTTGGCTTGGCCTAAGACTTGCACTTAGTGATCTTACAAGCCTTATACATCTTGCATAGTGCTAGTCTTAAAACATGTGTTGTTTGCTCTTACAAACTTTGTGATACCCAAAATCAATACTAGCTAGTGTACTAGGTCAATGTTGTAGAAGTCAAGGTTGATCCCACAGAGAATAATGATTAATTAATTCCTAAATAAATAATTGTAGGATGATCAAGACAATTACAATAAATCCAAATAGTTGATGATGATATGATTAATCTAATTTAATTAACTAAAAGAAAGAAAATAACTTGAATAAGAAGTTTGATATAAGAAAAGGTCTAAGGCACTTGAAGTCACTAAATTAATAAATATATTATCCTAACAATATGTTATTCTAGAGTGTGTTTCACTAATCGATCGGTTTCCAAAAAATATCTAATAATCTCTTTCAATGCTTATCAAACCTATTCTCATGAATAAACTAGCTATATGTCTATGTTGATTTTAACCCACAAAAATGCATTAAACATATGAAATCAAAGAGATCACACAAACCATACAAGTATATGCCTATCTCGCATTCAATTTATGTTTTGACTATTTAACCTTATTAACAAGGTCGATGTCACAAATCTTCCATATTAATGTAAAGACAATTTAAACGGTGACCTATAATCTAAAAATTACTTCCACCACACCCATCGAATAACAAGATCACAACAATAACATATAAAATTAATCTAGCTACATCATGGCCTTAGAATAAATATTTAGTTCATGATATATAAGAAATTAATAAACAAAGTAAACAAGAGAGTATAAGAAATCATCATTGTTTTCGAGTAAAGCCTCGAACTTTAAATTGTAACAATCTCCTAAAGCACAAACAACAATGAAATCTTGAATTTTATCCTCAAAATGCATAAATAAAGAACTCTCAAACCAACTCTAGAAGAGAGATTAATTAGAGAGAAAATAAAACCTAAAAAAAAAAAAACTAATAATGGCTGAATGACCTCTCATAAAACTATTAGAGAGTATTTATAATAATAGAAACCTACTAGCTTAAGGAAATTGATAAAATTTCTTTGAAGTAACTGCTATAGATCTTAATTCTTCTAAAATCTTTAAACTAGTTGCCAAAAACCAAAACTCTTCACAATTCTTTAAAGTAGCTGCTGTTTCCTTTCTTCTAGTCTCAGAAGGACATATTTTCAATTCCAACGGCTTCTTTCTTCTTTCTAATTCTCGCAAGTTTGGTTCACTTTTACCCTTCAAAAGTACTATTTTGCCCCTATAATTACAAATGTAAAGTTAAGGGAGGATTATACCATTCTAAACTTAAAATTGACATGTAAATACTTTTTGAAGCTCAAAATTACTATTAAAGTAGAAGAAAATATAGATAAATTTACGAGTCATCAAATTCCCTCCAACTTAAGCATTTGCTTGTCCTAAAGCAATTTAAGCACAAGGTAAGACTGACAAACAAAACTCTTCAAGAACTAGTAGAAAGAAACCATAGAATTAGGAAGTTTAACAACTCAAATATTAATCTCCAATCATTCCAACACAACAAGTGTCACTGATACGAGTAAGAGGAAATAGTATAAGGCAATTCACTCAATCTCTCATTATTATTTCATCAAAAGTATGCATTCAAGAAACTTGTATTCGTAGCTAGACAAATAGCACCTTCATATTTCACACATCTTTTTGCTACAATTCAATCCATAGGTACCTTTGTGCAATGTGCTTTTATTTTGACACACGAATATATAAAATTAAAGTAAGACTGAGTAAGATCATTCAATTCCTTTACCACCTTCAAAATTACAAATTTTCAATTGGGACTTATAGTGCACCAATGAGTGTGAACCTTTTTTTTTTTTTTTGGAGAAAGCCACCGGTTGTGATTGGGGTTTTGGCATGGACCCCTACCCATTTATTAAATATTTTCCAAATAACCGGTAAGAGTACATGGAGGGGGACTTGACCAAAAACTCCAAGTAGGTGGAAAGAAATCCACTCCGTACATAAATGAGAGTAATAAAAGTATAAGATAAAGAAAACATGAACCATTTATCTTATGGCTCAGTTCACTCAAGAATAAATAACAAGTAAAGACCTATACAAATATAGAAAACCCGAAGATACGGGGTTCCTAATCTATCTAGATTACATAAGCCTTGAATATCAGTAGGAAAGCTTGCAAAATGCTCATATACCTTCGTTGTCTGATCGTCGAATGAATGATTCGCCAAAGCGCCAAAGCAACTTTGTTCACCTCCTCGGGATCGCTTGACGGGAAATGCACCAAGCACTTCGCGCGCCTCGTTGGGAACAGATGTCCATCCTCCATGCACTCACTTTGCCCCTTTGAATTGCACCGACCACAAAAAGAGGAGTCCGACTGCACCCGAGTGACATCAAATCCTCGCCCCTTGCAAACCTGGAGAGCCACTCAAGGCTTCCAACTCGCGCAGAGTTAGTAGCATCCATAGAAATATACATTGAAAAACCAAAAATAAAATGCTCAGCACTGCTCGAAATATGCCTCCAATGGTTGCGGGCCCGTGGATTTCCTCGCGCTACCCTATCAATATTCAAGATAAACTTCATTTTTGCATATTCTTGACGCCATTTGACCGGGTTCCCGACCGAAGTTCTTGGCCGCCTCAAAATCGCTCTAGGAAAATCCAAAGATAAGGTCCCCGCCTTAGTCAAAGGAGGGCTAATGTAATCTCTATAAGTTGTCCTCATGGCTGCGATGAATAGCTGCGGCCCATCATACACAAAACGATATCGTTGAACCCACAAGACCCATAACACGTAATCGATAAAATCACGTACATTTTATGTTTCACGCCCTTCCTTTAAAGAACCAATATTTGAGCATTTGATGTGATGATCGGAAATTGTCAATACACATATTTAAACCAACCAAATTCGCAAAGATATGACCATAGATATCTAGCCCATTCACAATGAAAGAAAAACATGGTCCATATAATCCGGCCTTGGAAGCAAGAACATCTAGATGCACATTGAAAACCAAATCTATGTCTAATATCATCAACCGACAAGAAAAGGTTCCAAAATTTCCATAAAAATAAAGATAAGGAGAGTGGCAAAAACCCCGACTCAAGAAATTCGCCGAGTGAGCATCGAGGGGGAAGTCACCTGCTTTTAAATTCATGGCTCGTCCTGAGGGTGAAATTCCCAGACTTTCTCTAGTAGCCATACAAGCCGGTCGTGGCCTTGGTCGGACTTCGATGGATTTTAGGCAGATTGGTACACCGCTCCGGGCAAAGAAAGTGGTGAACGAGGTGATGGTTCCAAGTTTGGCCATGGTAATAGTCACGTATTTTAGCCACAAGAAGAGCATCCGGAGATAGATAGTCGTGATGACTTTGATGGAGGCTATGTTGGCATTGGATGTTCTCAAAATACAAAGAGGAAGAGCAATCCCTCACTAGAATACCCATATTTTCTTTCACGATGTCCTTAATACCTATCATACTTCGCCACATTCGTGATATCATATTATCTCCTTCAACCTTGCAAGATGTGAAGCAAGTCCCGGCCATATCCCGCTTCAAGGAAGTCCTTCCATAGTGAATGGGCTGCCCAAAATTTCCCCCACAACTTACAAGTAAACGCATAAGAGTAACTCTCCAATGTATGCAATCCCAAGCCATTAGTTTCCTTACTAGTACACAATCGGCTCCAGAGCCATCCAAAGGTTCAGTGGTTCACTCCATCTGAGTGTCCCCAGAGAAACCTTGTCATATTCTTATCTACTTCACGTAGAACTCGTAAACGGGGGTTCGAAACCGCCAAAATATGTAGAGTCATTGAGTAGAGTACATGTCGGATTAGTACTAGTCGACCCGCCATATTTAAAAGTTTATGTTGCCACCCCTCTATTCTTCTGCTTATGGCTTCGATACAATTATGATAATATATCACCTTTGCTCTGCCGGGGAAGATGGGGCAGCCCAGATAGACCATTGGGAAGCTAGAATGCGCAAACCCGGTGATCTCCGCCACCCTACTTGCATATACCTTATTCGATTTAGAGGAAATATAAAAAGAGCTCTTGCGAGCATTAATCAGGTGCTCCGAGCATTTCTGATAATCCTCTAGGAAAGTCATAAGTTGTCGCAAATTATGTTTAGAGACATTAACAAATATAACTACATCATCTCATGAAAGCCAAATGAGATACTTGAAGACAACCTCGATGAAGAAAGGATGGCGATAATAAGCCCTATCGCAATGCAAGATTAAGTCCCTGAGAGGAGTTCCACCGATAGGATAAATAATAACTGGGAAAGAGAGTCCTCTGCTTTCACTCCCCTAGTTGACTTAAAAAATCCATATGGCTTCCCATTTAGAAGGACCGAGAACCAATTAGCTTTTTAAAGAATTGTTAATCAAATGGACAAAGTGTGGAGAAAACCTCATAGACCGAAGAATGTTTGCGAGATAGCAATGTGATACCTCGGTCAAGGCCTTCATCATATCTAGCTACTAGATTAGATTCCCTCCCTCGACCTTCCTATTAATAGAATGCACCATCTCCGACGCTAATAATATATTGTCCGTAATATATCTACCTTTGACAAAGCCTAA